>ML783846.1:410638-436832 GCA_009831015.1 Picea engelmannii
AAGAACTCCTTCATCTTTCTATCATAGTATCTTTTAGTCAGGTATTTCTTCTCGAAATACCTCTTGAATTCCTTCCAAGTGACCTCTTTCTCTTGAATGTGCTGCACCTGCACAAACTGATCCCACCACATGGACGCTTTTCCCTTCAACTGGTACATTGCAATTCTTCCCTCTGCATGGGCAGAATAATTCTGCAGCTGAAAGTATTTCTTCATGCCCAGCAACCATGTCTCGGCATCTTCCTCCTTCTTATGTTCTCCATCGAATGTTGGGGGCTTAATCTTGTTCATCTCTCCTTTCAATTCCTCCCTTCCAGATTTTCGATGTTTTCTGGTAGGGGACAGGCTCGAACTGCTATGTGTCTCCCTGTCCGAATGTTTTTGGGAGCGACTGTGACGTCGGATACCACTCCTTGATCTACTTCTTCTACCATGGGTTCTGTGACTCTCTGTCATACTTGAGTCTCTTCCTTTCTCAAGTTTCTTCTCTATTCTTTCCAGACTCTGCAAGAATCTTAAGTTTAATTTCCCTTGCCGATCCTTGACTTTCATGAGCTTTCGGCTATCATCTCGACGCTCCTTGGCCTCTCTTTGCAATCCTTCAAGGATTTTCATTATATGTCCTCCCTTATCCATCTCCTTTCCATTCCCATTAGAGTTCGATCCTTTGACTCCTAGGTTAACATCCTTTCCTTCCCGCTAGTCTTCCATTTCAGGGGTAATTTGCACTCTTCCCCACTCCATACTCGGCGTTGATTAACTGGAGTTTTGGCCTCTGTTGTATTATGAAAACGCACTGTGCAATCCAATTCAAAAATTGTCAGGCCATTAAACTTCATGAATAACCCACAACGTTTATAATTAATACGAACAAGAACGAAAGACATTTCAGCTTCACAATTTTTCTGAGCTCGGTCTGTCTCTGTGTTGTTTTTTTTTTTTTGGTTTTCTTGAAATTCTCCTATTTCCTTATCAGAAAATTTTCCTCTCACAAAGAACTCTTCGAGGTCTCCCTTCCTTCTATCGGGGTTACCTCTATCGGGATTTTGAAACCGACAGTGTTCTGGTGGGTTGAATCCCCAATTTCCGATTTCCCGATGCGCTACCTTTACGGGTAGCCCCTGCTATGGACTCTACATCATGTGACCGTTGACTCATGACCCCGGCCTTTTCCCTTATCGGTGTTCGGGGTTTCACAAATTTGAATGTGCCAAAACGCTTGACAGTGGAATCCCCGATTTCCCGATTTCCCGATTTCCGATGGACTCCATCCGTGCTAGCCCTCCGGGCTATAGCCTCACCATACGACCACTGCCCATGACCGTGATCAATCCTCTTATTGGGGTTTCGAAATTTGTGATGTTGTGATGCACCTGCATTCGCAACCTCCGATCCTCCGATTCCCGATGTGCTTTTACACTGGCTAGCTCTCCTGGCTCAGCCTCTGGTCCATATGACCATACTATATGACCTCCACCCTACCTCGTCGGGTTTCGACGGTTTCAATGTCATGCTCATACGCTCACGGGATCCCCGATGGGTCCCAGTCATTGACTTGTCAACAGTCCTTTTTGCCTGTCGCTAAAAATCTGCCACCTGTCCTCCTGACATTCGGTGTGGCCCCACGCTCCTAGGCCTTATCGGGAAATCGCGTATCGCGATTTTCCAATGCACGAAACCTTTGCTTTCGGGATCTCCGATATCTCGATTCTCGATATGCCGATGCGCCTTTTGCTTTAACCCTTCACAGTTAAGTCAGGTCCATGTGACCTCTACCCCGTGACTGTAATCGACCGCTTATCGCGGTTTCGGTGTTCAGAGTTTCAAAGTGTATGACTCACTCGTCACCGGGGTTCCCGATTTCCCGATGAACTTCAAACACCGATGGACTTACTCCTTGTCGGGACTTCCCTCGATGGCAGATCTCTGCCACGTGTTCCCTAATATGAACGGTCCAGATCTTGTCACGAAATCGTGGATCGCGATTCCGTGTGACGAGATTCCTAGGTGCTCGAGAACTATGATTCTCCGATTTTCGACTCTCTTCAGGACTCTGACACGTGTCCTCCTTGAGATCCTAAGGCTATGATTTCTTCGGTGTTTCGAGACTCACAAGGTCTCGATTCTCTTGACTTCTAAAATCCCGACGCCTCTCCGGGACTTCTCCTCTACCCATGAGGACTTAAGTCCTGCGCAACTTCTGTCAACTCAGATGGTTGACGGGTAATCCCACAGGGATCTTATGACTCACGATCCTCCTGAGTTTAAACTCCTGTGCAGTATCCAAAGGCTTTAAACCTTGTGCACGTTCTCCAGATATGAAGGTTACAAGGGTTCGCCTTCCCTTCCGAATAGATCCGACGGTTCTAACACCATTGGTGTAGAGACCTGTCTCCCTGTGGTCATAGTCCATACCAACTGCGGTTTCATAGCACCGCTTAAACATCCCGAGCTTAAAAACTCATCAAGTATCTCCTTGACGCTTCGGCACAAACCAGGGTCCGAAATTGGTCCTCCAAACACAATTTCTCCTCTCACCTTCGGTCCAAAGACCACTCAACTAGTCCATCTAGGCTCAGTGTTGAAACCTTATCTCTGATACCACTATGTAGTGTAGCTTTTTACACTACCCAGGTTTCCAAACCTCTCAGTTACCATTCTATACATGAATGATTACATAATTTGTACAGACATTATAAGCGCATGAATTTAACACAATTAAACACATTTAAATTACAGAGTGAAACATATCTGGTTACTGCTATAATTAAACATTCCATCGCATTCCACAGTAACTCATTTACACAGTGGAAAACATGATACATGAACAGCACAGTCATGCCAATGTGATAAAAACATAATTCAGATACTTATCTTTGAACAGCTGTAGAATTCACCAACCAAGTGCAGGCCTTCCACAAACCTCCCAGCCTTAGACCACACTGTTCATCAACTCAATAGTGGGTCACCCCCGAGCTGGGACCGAGCTCCACCCCAAGGCAAGGAATCCTAGGCTAGGCGGAGGTTACAGGGAAGATAGCACATACACATCACCAGGAAGAAGCTCTCCCATGAATCTCCCACGCTCACTGCCCACAGACCCTCATTCCCCACATGCCTGTTCCACCCCAGGAGAGTGCACCTTCTCTGTCACCTAGACAGTCCTTCGGCTGCCAGTCTCCCTTACCTTGGGTTACAGGAACAGGCCGGACCAGAATTCTCTGGGCTCTATGGCAGCTACAGGGTTCCTTCCAGGAGTTATCTTCTCCCTCTACGCACTCTCTCAGCTGCAGGAGTCATTCACAGGCCAACAAGCCTCACGCAGTCCAGTACTGCGTGGTCACAACAATCCACGGGAAACACAGACAATTTCTTCCCAAAACAGTTCAGCGGTCACAGGATAATCTCACGGGATGATTTAGGAACAGGGACTTCACACACAGGCTAGCTTAGCTTCCCCGAATAACAAAGATACTTCCACTCAATTCAGCATAGGATTCTCGTTAAGGGAATGCGCACACGGGTTTTCCTGGAGACACGCATAGACTCCCCAGCTCTGGACAGGGTGTACATGGTTTCTTCGGAAAACCACAGGCTTTACGACTTTCAGAGTTAAACAAGGGTATTCTGGCAGATGGCTTCCATGGCTCTCCCCAGGACAGTCGGATCGAATGGATCCCCCCCTCATGGCTTACTGCATTGGTTTTATTTGCATGCACCAGGGTTGACACTTGTCACCCTGGAAATTGCATGCGTTCCATCTGTACGCCTTCCTCCCACCACTTGGGAAATCACGTGTCCTTCCAAAGGACTTAGGATAAAATAATATACACATGGCTCTTTTTGGAATTAATATTAAAATATTATTCCAAGCCTAAGCCCCCTAGGCTTAGCCCCTAGGCTCAACACTCATCCCCTTTCCCACCTTCCAGCCCCTAATTCCTTGCCCACTCTATGGACACTCAATCCCCCATCACTCATTCATCATGGTCGGTCTGCACTGGCGGTGTTTATATTTTATTAATTGATCTGCATACATACAAGTACATCAACAGGCTCCTAGCCTTCAACACTTAGGCTCCCTGGCCTATCAAAACACATAAGCCTACAGCTTATGCAAAACTTGGCTCACCAGCCTATAGAACACATTTACAATTCTTTGCATATAACATGGTCTGTAACGGGGCTCGGCCTTGGGGACACTACAGTTTTCATATTTGATTCTTATGTCTCTTCATTATTGAGATTTTCCTTCTTTAATGGTGCACTTTAATTTATGCTCATTTAATACAATTATTTATAAGTCACTTCGATGAAAAGATCCTATATCATGTTGGTATCAGAGCAATCATCTTTGACTTGAATTGTTGAGTGTGAATTCTTACTAGTGATAATCATAATTAGGGTGAAGGAACTCTTAAGACTTACAATCCAGAAGTTGTTTGTGCATCCCGAAGGAATAAAATGGCAGAAGAGGACAAGCGTGATGAACAGGAGAAAAACTTCCATATTGTGTTTTATCGCATGTCATAAATGGTTAAACGAATGCACGGGGACTATGAGAAGAGGATGAAAAATAAAGGGAAAAAAAAGGAAGCACAAGTTGATGATAATTCTCCAGTAAATCAAGGGGTTGGAAGAGACCCTTCTGAGCCTCCATCTTCACCATCAAGTTCTATCTCTTCTTCCTCTGAGCATTCTCATCATTCTCACCATTCTATCCATAAATCTTCTTTTAAGAAATCATTATTAAAGCTTGATGTAAAATTTTCTTTACCTATGTTTAATGGAGATGCTAATCCTAAAAATATAGATAATTGGATCTAATAGGTTGAAGTATATTGCCGTGTTCAACATATTGATGAAGAGGAAGTTAAAGTGCAATTAGCTTCTCTTCAGTTGGAAGACACCTCTCTCGTATGGTGGAATAAAAAATTTCAGGACATAAGTAAGTGTGGTAATCGTATTTCCTCATGGTCGGAATTTAAATAAGCGATAAGGAAGCAATTTTATCCATCGGGTTATTTACATAAAGCAATGATGGAATGAAAAACTTTAAGACAAAGTAAATTTCAAACTGTACAAAGTTTCACGGAATAATTTAGGAAGAAATATCTTGCACTAAACATTCCCTTGGATTCTTATGAAACTTTAATGAAGTATATTAGTGCACTTTACAGTTATATTCGTCATACTTTGCTATTGCTTAACCCCACCAATCTTGACAAAGTTTGTGTGCAATCCACTCACCTTGAGAATAGGGGAAAGCATGTTCAGGAAGATCCCACAAAGAAACCTTCCAATATACCACATAAGTCATTTAAGAAGTTTAAAAGGAAGGATAATAAGACCTCCACTGTAAAGAGAGAAGAAGGAAAGCCATCTTGCACTCATTAAAATAAAAGTGGTCACGATCATGAACATTGTTGGAAACTACATCCAGAAAAGAGATCGAAGCAGTTTGGTGGAAAGGGGAAGACAAAGACCATTGCTACAGTGCAACGAGATCTTGGTTTCAATTCAAGAGACAAAGGAAAGATCACAACGGTTGGAGTACAAGGTAAATATTACCTTCATGCTAGTTCAAATTCCAACAATGAATCTCATGATGATGAACGGAAGATGAATGAATTATTTCATATAAGAGTTTTATCTAAACATACTAAGATACATGCATTATTTGATTCGGGTTCCCAAGTAAACTTGATATCTGAAGCACTTTTCAAAAATATGGGTCTTGAAACGAAACCACATCCAAAGCCTTATCCTCTTGGTTGGGTATGTGATAAAGAAAAACTTAATGTCACCAAGAAATGTAGGGTCATATTTTCTATTGCTTCAAAGTTGATTGACGAAGTGGATTTGCATGTTGTATCACTTGATATATGTGGCATAGTGTTAGGGACTCCTTATCTTTATGATAGGAAAATAGTCTTATTTAGTCTTGAGAACAAATACCACCTTACTCAAGGGGGAGTGGAATATACTGTTAGAGACCATAGCATGAGGGTAAACACAACACTTGTTAGTGCAGGAAAAATGAAGAGACTCATAAACACTAATAAGAGATATGTACTCATGTTCGTAAGGGAGAAAGATGTCGGAACATCCGACGCTTTCCAAGGATGTGATCCTTATCATAAGAAATACTTAATTGATATTGTTTCTAAGTATGATGATATTTTCCAGGAACTAGATGGATTACCTCCTAAGAGGGAAATCCAACATGAAATAGATCTTCTACAGGATTATCCTCTTCCTAATGTGGGCATGTACAGGATGTCAGTTGTAGAGATGAAAGAGATAAAGAAGTAGGTACAAGGCTTATTGGATCAAGGGATCATTAGGACCAATTCATCTCCTTGTGGTTCTTCGATTGTGATGGTGCCAAATAAAGATGGCACATGGCAAATCTGTGTCGATTAACGGGCCTTAAATAAAATCATGGTGAAAAATTGATATCCTCTTCCTCGTATAGATGATTTACTTGATCAATTAAAGAATGTTTTTTATTTCACTAAGTTGGATTTGCATAGTGGATACCATTAGATTAGGGTTGCAAAACATGATGCATGGAAGACTGCCTTTAAAACCAAACAAGGATTGTTTGAGTGGTTAGTTATGCCATTTGGGATTTGTAATGCTATGGCAACTTTCATGCGTGTGGTGAATGATGTATTCATGCCATTTCTAGATGATTTTGTGATTGTATATTTAGAAGACATTCTTATATTTAGCGAGACTTGGGATGAACATGTAAGGCATGTAAATCAAGTATTGGATACTTTGCAAAGGGAAAAGTTGTATGTATAATTGTCCAAATGTGAATTTGGTAAGACCGCACTTGTGTACTTAGGTCATATTGTAGGGGGAGAAAAATAAAAAATTGATCCTTCCAAGATTGATGTAATTGTAAATTGGCCTGAGCCCAAAAATACAACTGAAATATGGAGCTTCTTAGGTGCAGTCCGATATTGGAGGAGGTTCATTTCAAACTTATTCTTTATAGAATCTCCTTTGCATGCCTTAACCAGTGTGAAGAACACTTTTCAATGGGGAGGAAAGAAACAAAAAGATTTCGACACTTTGAAAGAAAATGTCAGTACCGCACCAGTATTAGCACTGTTCAATCCTCAATAGCCCTTTGAGATCGAGACAGATTACAACGGATATGCCATGGGTGCAGTATTGATGCAATATTGTAAGCCTATATGTTACCACTCTGAAACTTTTAACCAAGTTGTTGTTAACTATCCTACATATGATAAAGAGTTGTATGCATTAGTTCAAAGCGTAAAGAAATGGAAGCACTACTTGTTAGGGAGGAAATAATCATAAATACAGATCATCAATCCTCACAGTATCTCCAAGCACAAACCAAAATACAACAATCTCAACATTACAAATGGATGGTTTTTCTACAACAATTTCATTTGGTAATCAAGTACAAAAAGGGTACAAGTAACTAGGTAGCTAATATGCTTTGTAGACCTCCTATTGTTGCTTCTATTATTTTGAAGAATGCTTCTTTATCTCATGATATCTATGTGGAACAATATGTCATTGATGGATATTTTAAAGAAGTATATGATAAGCTAACCTATGGTGCATAGGTAGAGAACTATTGTCTGCAGGGAAAAATAATCTACCATCTTGGAAAGCTATGTATTCCTACAAGTGAATGAGTCCATGTAATATGAGAAGATCACACTTCTCTTGTGTCTTGCAATTTTGGGGTAGGAAAAACTATGGCTCATCTGTAGAGGTTTTGTTATTGGCCTCAAATAAAATCAATTGTAACTAAATATTTAAAGGACTGTGTGATGTGTTCTACTTGAAATCCCACTAATAGAAAATTGGGGCTATACTCACCACTACCTATTCCATCCCATCCATGGGAAAGTATCTCCGTGGATTTTGTAGGGGGGGTTGCCAATGCCGAAAAGGGGTCATGACTATTTGTATGTTGTATTGGATAGGTTCAACAAGATGTGTATCTTAATGCCATGTAAAAAGTAGATCACTCCTGAGAAGACTGCTAATATCTTCTTTTAGTATGTTTGGGCTCATTTTGGGTTACCCACATCCATTATCTTGGATCGAGATACTCAATTCCTTGGGTATTTTTGGACAAGCTTGTGGAGAATGATGGACACCAAGTTGAAGAGGAGCACTGCTTTCCATCCACAGACTGATGGACAAACAAAGGTTGTTAATCGAACAATGGTACTTTTGCTTCGAGGCTACTACAATAAGCATCCCAAGTTATGGGATGAACACATACCCTATGTACAACATGCTTACAACCGAGCCTTACATTCCTCTGCTCAGTTTTCTCCTTTTGAGACACGTTTTGGGTATTTACCTAAAGTTCCTTTGGACTTGATGTATGGGAGAGATGCCAATTCAATTGAAGAAATAAATGAAGACATAGCCTGCAAGTTCATCCAGAGGATCCAAAAGGTACACCAAGAAGTCAAACAACAGTTGGAGAAAATTTAAGCACAACATAAAGCTTGGCATGACCAACACATGGTTAATCATCAGTTTCAGGTTGGAAACTAGGTATGGCTTCACATCAATAAGGAAAGATTGAAGGGTGAAGGCAAGAAACTCAGGCCCATCCATTGTGGACCCTTCACTATTTTGGAGAAAAGTGGTACCAATGCTTTTCTTCTATATATTCCACCTTATATGCAGATCTACTTAGTTGTAAATATGGAGAACTTGAAACTTGTTTAGCCTCCCATGATAATGGATCAGGATGAGGAAGTTTCAATACCTTCAGTTGATGAGTTTTCTCCTGAGTACTTGGATGATTTAGAGGAATATATCATCATGGACAGAAGTATGAGGACTTCACGCAGGGGTGATGTTTATTATCTTTGAGTAGGCTTCAAGGGAACACATCCAAGCAAGGAAAAGTGGAATGAGAAGGACAAGGTGAGGGAACTCTTCCCTCACTTATCTGTTGATTGATGAAATCTTTTTGTGTTCCAACAATCTCTCAGTGGGAAGGTGTGATCCAAAAAGGATCTAGAGAATACTAAGGACAACTCAAAATTCACAGAAGCAACTCAGGAAGCTCAAAATGGCCTCAGCAGATAGAGAAAGGGAAAAAAATCAAAGTCCTCAAAACTAATTGAAATTTGGATCATCGTGAAGAGTGTGTCATAATATTTCCAACGGCATAAATGGCTCATCAAACAGAGCTACAAATCGAAAGATATTTGTGGTCAAAGTTTTTTTCAACCTAGCCCAATTAGCAGGGGATGAGTCAACATCCGTACTACTGACGTCAACACCAGTATGGATAATGTCAACATTCATACTATGTACATGGAACACACATAAGGTGACACATGTCATGTTGACGTGGGAGCACCATAGGCTATCACGTGTCACTCATTTTTGGCATTTTTGGGTCAATCCGTGGACCAATGAAAAAGTGCCATGTGGCAGACCGTACGGTGACATGCTAGGATGATGTGGCAGATGATGTGGTAGGTGACATGGAAGGTGATTGAACATGTGGTTGGCATGGCCCAATGGTTGGATGCCACGTGGCCCAATCATGCGTTGCCACGTGGTAGTGGGAAAATTCCCAATGAGGGCCCAAAAAATCGAATTTCAAAAATAAAAAAAGTTGGGCCCGCCAAATATGGCGGAGCCCCTCTATATCTGGTGGCCAAATGAGACACTTCGACAAAATTAAACCACACTCCAAAGTTGGTGAAGTTCCATTCCACATATATGTATATGTTATAACTATAAACCAAAAGGGGAGGTTTGCGAGCTCGACCCCAGGAGCTCCCCCTATACAAATGCCTTAACTATAGCATCTTCCATCATTGGGCCAATGGACTACATTATGTAGTCCACCCCACTTTTTTTTTATAATATGAGTTCGCCCACAGACGGAGGGAGGAGAGTGTGCGATGGTGCGGTCAGGTATGAAACCGAGACGCAGTACAAAGAATTAAAGCAGGGAGTAGGAATGGAAACCGAGGCGAGATTTCTCAAGGGCCTGGGAGTGCCAGAGTTGGATTGAGGCATGGAGACAATCATTTTTGGGTAATTCGGTGCCACAAATTCAATGGTTTTGTCTGTTTTCTGATTTGAGCAAAGCTTCTACAACCTAATTCCACAATGATGTATACTTATGTATTTTGCCAAATTCTTTTGTTGAGTTAATAAATAGGCCTACCCATTTGAGAGCAGGACCCAAAGACGTAGTCCACAAGGGATGAACTCAGTTATCAAGTTTTTGTGTTCAGATTTGATGCTTATGTCTCTTCATTATTGAGATTTTCCTTCTTTAATGGTGCACTTTAATTTATGCTCATTTAATACAATTATTTATAAGTGACTTCGATGAAAAGATCTTGGATCATGCATTGTTCCTTTGGATGTGTTGGATATAATATCCTTCTCGATCTATGATATTTGTTTAGACAAAAGATCCTTTCTCCTACAAATACCCTTTAGAATAATGATACAATTTGAACATATGTAAATACATACCTCTGATAGTATCGACAGGTAGTGGCACCATCTGGTACCAACGAAGAGCAATAATGAACCTTCAAAACTTCAAGGGTGTTGCAACTTGTAATCTGAAGGTAGTTGGATATTTTCTAGGGTAAGGTGCACTAGAACAATAAAAATAAGTCCCAACACTTCACAAAAACTTTCACTGCAACTGGTACTATAGTTGGTGTTAGCACTTCAACTGGTGTTGCAACTGGCATGAAGGAACTGGCACGAAGGAACTGTCACTGCAACTGCAACTGATACTACAACTGCAACTACAATTGGTACTTTATCTATAGCTGCAACTTAGGGTTTTATGAGGAAACCCTAATTTTTCAAACTTCCAATTTCATAATTCTGATCCAATGACTAGATGCGCCCTCCTAGGGCGAGTTCCTAGGTGTGGTTACTTTCTCCAACATCCTCCTCAAACAAGGAAAACATCACACTTAGGGCTTATGAAGAAACCTTAATTTTGCAGTAGCTGCAATACTAAAACTGAATCTTGGATAGGGTGCATTGAAGCTATTCACTTCTTTATAAACTATGAGTTGGTCTCTTTCATATTAATTTTCAAGATTAAACAAATAACAAAAGTTCATAGTAGTGTTCTTTAACCTTTAACAATTAACTAGAACATTAACTGAAGCATAAGGATCACTAAAAGAAAGACATTCACATAGAGGACAAGTATTTATCCTGGGAAACCCTAAAGGGGAAGAAAACTCAACAAACTTCTTCTTGTGATATATTGATCAGTCAAACAAGTATAATGGACTTACAATACTCTTCTAGAAAGAGGGTGATAAGATACTAGCACTAAGACAATGGTTCTTATTGTTGTCACTGTGTCATCAATATATCCGAGCCTCTACCTGTAGATTTTTCTATCATCTAGTTGTTGTCACAAAACTATTTTTTTACTTCTTGTTGGCTCCCTCAAATCTGTCCGTAAGGCTGTCTCAGAACTACCCTTAAAGCTTCCTTAGATTGCTTCCCAAAACATAGTTTTTCCACCCTCAGAAAAAAGACCTTATATGTTGTCCATAACAACCTTTAGTTTCTATTTAGAACACCTTCAGTTGCTGTCCAAAACACCTTCAAAATATAGTATATTTGTTGCTATATAATAGTCTCTTATATGCTACCCAGAACTGAGTTATCAACTGTTATAGGATAGAGTAGATGGACGCTGCTAGAATTGATTAGTTGTTTCCTTGGAATAGGCCTTACTATTGCCTCAGAATAGTCTATGTTTCTCCCTCAGAATAGTTCTAACTGCTTCTTAGAATAAGTGAACTAATCTGATGTAAAATTGATATAGAAAACTGATACAGAAACTGATGTGAAAATGATGTGAAGAGAGGGTGCCATATAGAAAACTGATATAGAAACTGATGTGAAAATGATGTGAAGAGAGGGTGCCTCCCTCTCTTTATATAGGATAGAGTCTATGTTAGGTATATTTAGGTTAGATCCACCTCCTAGGTTAGTATAGGATAGGATTTAGGTTAGGACAACTAGGTTAGGGCTGACCTAGGATGACCTGGAAAGGGGGCATATTTAGGAGGGCAGTTTAGGATGAGGCAATCTTGAGGAGGGAAGCCTGGAGGGATGATTGGAGGCCATCTTGAGGAGGGAAAATTGGAGGCCATCTTGAGGAGGGAAAATTGGAGGCCATATTGAGAGAGGGAAGCTAGGAGGGCTGCTTGAAAAGAATAACTTTTGCAGCTGCTCAAAATTCAACACTCCCTCTCAGTAAAGAGGGTATTCTTCATGCATCCATTTTCACACATTTATTTATAGTCATTGCACATGATCATTGACTTGTTGACATGATCAATATATCACATGAAGTTTTGTAACCTTATGCAGATAAGGATCATGGAATGTGATCATCTAGTTCTCCTTAACCATGGTCAACTACTAGAGTTATTTCACTTAGGGGTGGCGAATCCCTAAGGAATGCTCATAGCTCATCATGACGACCTAGGAGAACTTTTCACATTTCCTTGTCTTGAATTTTTCTTTGACACACAAAGCTCACAAGTCTTGTCTTGAATTTTTCTTTGACACACAAATCTCAAAGGACTTGACTAGGCTCATATAAGTTGTATGTTCCCCCTGAATTTTTCACTAGTCTATTTATGCTCATAGAGGTTGTATGTTCCCCCTGAATTTTTCACTAGAATGTCTATGCTCACAGAGATTGTACGTTCCTCCTAAATTTTGCATTAGACTTACATCTTGACTTTTGTCTTTACAAGGCTTCTACCTTTTCCTTGGCTTGACTCACAAGATCATATATCATCTTGTTCGTCCTGAATTTTGGTTTGACTCGTAGAGGTTGTACGTTCCCCTGGCTTTTATCAATACCTCACAAAACTGGTTGAATCTCCAAATATCCCTGGCTAGCTTCAGGGTGGCCACTTAAGGACTCTCATTGGAGAATGTCTTTTGATGTTGTTATTCCCTCTCAGTGAGGGACACATTTTATGCCATACAAAGATTGTCCCAGAAGTATACAAATTTTCCAAGGGACAGAGGCTTAGTCAAAATATCTATTATTTTCTCATCAGTATGAAGGTATTGCATCTTTATGGTATGTCTTTGGAGCATGTCTCTGATGAAATGATTTTTCATCTCAATATGCTTTGATCTGTCATGGAATACTGGGTTTTCTGTGATCTTTAAACAACTTTGGTTATCATAATGTATATCAATTGTTTCTAACCTCTCTTGAAACAACCCAGACATAATATTTCTCATCCATATTGCTTCTCTTCTTGCATTACTGGTTGCTATATACTCTTCTTTAGATGTACTCTATTCTATGGATCCTGTTTCTTTCTCGACAAAGATATCATAGCTGAATCCAACATAATACAGTAACCAAAAGTACTATTTTGGTCCACTGAGCTCCCAACCCAGTCTGAATCAGCATAACCATGAAGTAATAGTCCTCCACTGGAAGTGTATCTAATTCCATATGCAATGGATCCTCTCAAATATATGGGGACATGTTTAGAAACAATCCAATGTCTGTCTCTTGACTCAGACAAGAATTGACTCAAGGCGCTTACAACAAAGAATATGTCTAGCCTTGTATGGATCAAATGCATCAAGGATCCAATAACTTTCTTGTATATAGATGGGTCCACCAAGTCAGATTTAGAATATGACTTATGTAACTTCTTTAAGTTAGATACCATGGATGGATTTACAATCTAGCATACCAAATTTGCGCAGTATATCAACTACATATTTTTCTTGAGAAAGGAAAATTTCATCTAACTTTTTCCATACCTCCAAACCAAGGAAGTAATGCAAAAGTCCAATGTCTTTCATTTCAAATTCAAAAGTGAGCTCCCTCTTACACTCAACTATCAGTTGTTCCTCTCCAGTAAGGAACAAATCATCAACATATAGAACCAAAATTAGGGAATGAGTTTATATTACCTTGAAATATAGGTTGGGACCAGTTGCACTCTTAGAGAAATCCAAGCTCTGAAGGTAACTGTCAATTCTCGCATACCAAGCCCTTGGTGCATGTTTCATCCCATAAAGTGATTTCTTTAAATTTGCACATATGTGATTGTTTTCTTTGAACCAAGAAACTCTATGGTTGTTCTATATATACCTCTTTCTCAACTTGACCATTGAGGAATGTAGTATTTACATCCATATGGTGAAGTTTCCAACCTAGAATTGAAGCGATGTATATGATGGTCCTGATGGAAGTGTACCTTCTAACAGGTGTGAATGTTTCATCATAGTCAATACCTTCCTTTTGAGAAAAACCACGAGCCACAAATCTCTCTTTGTATTTCTCAATACTTCCATCATCTTCATGCTTTACTTTGAACAACCATTTGGAAGTAACCACAAATTTTCCGTATGGTCTTGGAACTACTTCCCATACATCATTTTTCATGATGGATTGATATTCTTCCACCATGGAATATTTCCATACTTTCTGCTTATCAACATCCTCATAGATGGTTGGTTTTTCATCGCTAATTTGAGCCATAAGAGCCACATTATCAACTTGATCCAATGGCTCTTCAAGTTCCTCCATATTTGTATCTTGGTGTGATTCTTTAGATTGCTTAAATGCAACTTCTTCATGAAAAGTTATATCCCTTCTTACCTCAAAATATATTTGGCCTAGAACATAGATTTTGTAGGCCTTGGATGTTTCATTGTACCCAAAAAAAATTCCTTTCTTCCCATAAGGCTCCATCTTAGTTCTCTTCTCTTTCGGCAAACTGTTGGACACTGTTAGACATACTATGGATTACATGCATAATACTATTGAGCACCCGTACTAGGGACAATGGTCCAATTATAATTTTTAGGACTCTAGTGTCCGGGGAAATGGCCTGACTCAAATGAACATATCCGATGAGTTCCCAAAACCATGGAGATAACCCATCCTAATAATAAATGACTCAAATGAGAACTTGTCAGACTTCCGTACTAGGGATAATGGTCCAACTAACCGAGACAAACTGTTGGGTTTGTAGACAATGTAAAATGACCTAGCTTGCATCAATTATAATAGGTATATGATGAGATCACAACTTCTTTGGACATGTGATAATACAAATTGAAATCTAGACATGTTATTGATTTGACAATCAAGCACAATTAACTAACTACATAGGATACATACCTTGTACTTTGCTAAACTGTTGTTTTCAAAAGGATGCTACTGCCGAAAGAATGTGACAATGCCTTGGACTGTTGTAACTAGTACCTCTATTCTTTTGAAGGAGATACCATAAGATATTTTGAACCTTTCCTTCTAGATCTCAAAACTGTGACTTGTCATATATAACTGAGTGTATGATTGCATAGGTACTTTTCCTTACTTTTGTTTGTTCAAGAATATAAACAAGATATTCATAGTGAAAAATGGTTGTCTTACTAAGTACATGTGTATGAGGGTGATCCGAATTTTACAAGAAGAAAAAAATGAATATAGATTATTATTAAAATATGCTTAACACAAAATAACAGATATACAATAAAATTGGTTAACACAAAATAACAGATATACAATAAAATTGGTTAACACAAAATAACATATATACACATATGCTTAAAACATAATAATAGATATACAATATGGATGAATGTCTCCTTCCCAAGAATGTGATGTCTCCATTGGAGGAAGGCTTCCACAATGGAGTACATTTATTTTTCATAAGTAGGGTACTTACGGACATCATCTGATAGTGTCTTGCTATGATAGGCCATAGGGTGGCCTTGCTGAGTGAGAAAGCTGCCCACAACATATTTTGAAGCATTTGTTTTTATCTCAAAGGGTTGTTGCAGGTCCGATAATGAAAGTATTAGGGCTCAACACAATCAACACAAGTGCTACTTCAAATCCTCAAATGCTTGTTGTTGGGACCTACCCCACACAAATTTCACCTTACCACCACCCCTAGTTACTTGGATGAGGGCCCAAGAAATATGGGAGAATCCCAACATGAACTTGTGGTAGAAATTTGAAAGGCCCAAGAAGCTCCGAAGCTCAGTGAGTGTGGTTGGGACTAGCCAGTCATGGATGACTTGGATCTTGGTTGGATCCAAATGTATAATGTAGCCCAGGTAATGGACCATATCCATGCCGAAGGAACATTTTTCCAAGTTGGAATATAGCTTGTGTTACCGCAGGGTGTGCAAAACATGTTGAATATGCTACAAGTGTCTTGCCTAAGTCTTACTATAAATGAGGATGTCATCCAGATACACCACTACAAAAGTATTGGTGAATGGTCATAGGATATCATTGATCATCCTCATGAAAGTGGCTAGAGCATTTTTCAAACCAAAGGGCATGACCAATCATTCAAAAAGACCTTCCTTTGACTTGAAGGGGGTCTTCCATACATCTGTCTATTCTATCAGGACCTGGTGCTAGCCAAACTTCAGATCAATTTTATTAAAGTATTTGGCCCCCTTTAGCTGATCAAGGACGTCATCGATTCGGGGAGTTAGGTATTGGTTTTTGACTGTGATTTTATTTAGGGCCCGATAATCAATGCAGAGTCGCCAATTTCCATCTTTCTTCTATACCACCACGATTGGGCTCTCGCAAGGCGATGAGCTAGGATGGATGTGCCCCTTATGGAGCAGTTCTTGGATCTGTCTCTTGATCTCCTCATTCTCTAATATAGAGTGGTGATAGATTGGACCATTGGGAAACGATGTTCTTGGGGTCATATTGATCGGGTGCTTGACCTCATAGTGCAAAGGTACCCCGATAGGTGAGGAGAAGATATTCAAGTATTCTTACACGACCTTATCCACTTGCTTCTACTATGTGGAGAGGTCGGCCGCAGAGATCCTGGATGTGGTTGCGATCTTTCTCTTATTCTGAGAGAGAATCACAAAGAATACAAACTTCCCCATCTAATAGATGACCTTTCTGCATTGCTTAGCAGAGATCAAGGAAATATTACTAGGTGGGACTGCCTTGGGTATCCTGTACAATTTCTTGTTCAAAGTAATAATAACACTATGAGGCCTAGACTCATATACATAATGATGTTTCCATAAATATGGTTGGCCCAAAAGAAAATTACAAACTTCGAGAGGGGAAACATCACACAATACCTCTTCTTTGAAGGGCTTGATGTTGTATGAATGGTGACACTATTGGCTGACACGGATGTCGCTTCCTTGGTAGAGCCATCCTATGGTGTAGGGATGCGGGTGTGACATTGTCAGTAGGGAGAGTCTCTTGAAAAACTCTGTTGAGATGAGGTTCTTCTGGATACTGCTATCAATGATGAAGTACAATGGGGTACCCTTCACCCACATCTGTGAATGAAAAATGCACTCTCCTTTCTTTGTCTTGTTTGGTTCACTGGGATGGAGATTCGTGGTAGAAACGATAGCAATGGGTTCTGTGTCAATGATCTGTCTCCCCATTTCTAGTTTTGACTCAGAGTCAAAACTCACATTTGATTCAGAGGCTTTTACCTTATCCACCAATGACTGCTTTGAGCAGCAATCAACAATGTTATGACAGGAGCTCTTATGGAAGTCTCACCACTTCCCAGAATATTTCCTTGTCTTTCCAGTGTCCTTATTTTCTTGAGGCCTAGACTGGTTGTCATGAGGTTTTCCGTCTTTTCTCTATCTTTTTTTCTATGGGTTGGGGCCGCCCTTTCCTGGATTTTGCTGTGAGGGGTTCCCAGGGCCAAATTACCGTGTATTGTTTTTGAGCTTTAGCTCAATTTTGATGACATATCGGTAGGTTGTGCCCAAGGATGAGATGTCCAAAAACTCCATTTTGTCCTGGATGTATGTATGCAGACCATCGTGATACTTGAGCACCATATGTCGCTCATAATATTTTATACCTAGCTTGGTGCACAAGGTATGGAAGATATTTGTGAACTCAGGCATTGCTTTGTGTCTTTCCTGCCATAGTGTGGTCCATTTTGTGTACAGGTTGTCATAACTTCCAACATGGTAGTATTTTTTCTTAATAGTATCCCTCAAGGACTCCCAGGTGATCATGAATGTAAATAATGAGGGTTCCTCTGTTTCCTTTTACTCACAGAAAGTTTCCCACCAATCTTTGACATGGGGAACGACTTTGAGGAGCGCAAAAGTAATATTTTCTCTATTCGAGAAGTTATGGATAGAGAAATACTCTTCTAATAGATTCAACCATTTGTCTACAACATGTGCGTCTATCTGACCTTTAAATATAGGAATATCGAAGTTGATTTGTACCTTGAAGGTGGTGGTGCCTCTGTTTGAGGAAGATATGTCACCTGTTGGTATCCATCGAAGGATTTGCGCATTTAACTATCCATCATCTCATTCCTCTGTTGTGTGAGGGATTCCTCGAGCAAAATTTTGAAGAGATCTCCTGTCCCGTCGTCTTTCTTTTCTCCCGCCATGATAGGATGCTTGGGCATGCAAGATATTTTTTCCCCAAGAGAAAAAAGCTCGAGACCCAATTCTTTGTATCCTGACCTCGTTGGGGACATGCATTAAGAATGATAAGGAGTAGACCGTTATGATACCACTGATCCAGATTTTATGAGCGGAACGAAATGAATACATATTATTATTAAAATATGCTTAACACATAATAACATATATAGAGTAAAATTGGTTTCTATTCAATAAGGAAATAAGTTGAAACTATAAAATGCAGTGGAAAGTAAGCTTGCTAGAATGGTGGCAGCTTATCTCTGAGAAGAGATGTGACGGCTGCGCTCATTCGTGAGAAGATGATTATAATGAGGTTCTGAAGGCCTTTTTACAATAAACAAGAATTTCAAAAACCCTAGACATCCAAAAACCTAACCCTAGGAGATGAAGCGCCAAAAGTCATGTGGGCCCCATTTGGGTAAGTTAATACATCAACTTATCGGGGTCGTAACTTTTGCATACGATCTCAATTTTAGGTGAACAATAGCCCGTTGGAAAGGTCTATCTGAGACTAATCATGTTGTCATCTGACTTTGAATATGTCTACATTCTAATTGTGGATAGCCCTAAAAACGTTGTTTAGGGCCTCAAAACAGCCTCCGAAGTCAGGGACCCGAAAACTAGGAAAAAAATGCCAAAATGACCCAATTGGAATAGGTGGGAGGCCACCGATAAGAGGTTTTGAATGCAATTCATTTCCTCTTAGCGCTATCGAATACAGGTCTCTTTTGTTGTCCAAAACTGCAAAGATAAAGTAAGTACAATATTGGTCCATCATCTCCTTGTGCAAACGTTTTGAGGCTTACATTTTCTTCATTATCATAGGTGTCCAAATGATCTAGCCTCAAGCCTCCTTCAATACTGTCATAAACTACAGACATATCCCAACATTTATTATATGTCACTAAGAAAGTGTTTTGATCATTGCTTTGTCACCAAGTGACCAGTCCTCGGACTCAAAACCAGTCAACAATAGAGCATAACATAGCTCTAAAACCAGTCACTAAACTCTATCACAATAATCCCAAATCAAGTACTTACCTATATTCTTTCTTCTAAAACTCGGACTAATATCCTACCTGAAATTTGCTTGAGATACACACGAGGAGGAACTTTAAAAGATTCTTTAGACTTGCTTAGAATGAGCTCTAATATTTTTCTTGAATTTTCTCCTCAAGCTTCACACAACAAACTTTAGATATGATCCAAAACTTGTGGCCAAATTGGATCTTCAACTCGACCTGGAACATGACTGAACTTTGCCTTAAATCTAGTCTAAAAGAAGGTCTAAAAGTCCACCTTATCTCTGAGATTATAGCAGACCTGTACCATGCCTTAAACTCACCTCAAACAAACCTTAAACTTGGTTTAAGAACTCCTGAAATATTCTCCCAAAAATCCTTCTATATTCATTGGAATATTCTGCACTTAGCCTCATCTTCCTTGTGAAGATGCCCTCTTTCAAGGTGTCTCTGATACCATTAATTTTCAAGCTTAAACAGATAACAACAGTTCACAGTAGTGCTCTTTAACCTTTAACAATTAAATAGAACATTAATTGAAGCATAAGGATCACTGAAAGAAATACATTAACATAGAGGACAAGTATTTATCCTGGGAAACACTAAAGGGGAATACAACCCAACAAACTTCTTCTTGTGATATATTGATCAGTCAAACAAGTTTAATGGACTTACAAGACTCTTCTAGAAATAGGGAGATAAGATACTAGCACTAAGATAATAGTTCTTACTTTTGTCAATGTGTCTTCAATATATATGAGCCTTTACCAGTAGCTTTTGCTATCCTCTAGCTGTTGTCACAAAACTATTTTGTTGTTGCTTGTTGGCTGTCCCAAATCTGGCCTTCAGGCTGTCTCAAAACTACCCTTAAAGTTGCCTAAGATTTCTTCCCAGAATAGAGTTTTTCCACTGTCAGAAAAGGGCATTAGATGTTGTCTAGAGCAACCTTTATTTGTTGTTCAGAACACCTTCAGTTGTTGTCCAAAACACTTTCATAACAGAGTATATTTGCTGCTATAAAAAATTCTCTTATATGCTACCTAGAGTTGAGTTATCAGCTGCTACAGTATAGAGTATATGGATATTGCTAGAATATATTAGTTGTTGCCTTAGAATAGGCCTTGTTGCTACCTCAGAATAGCCTATGTTTCTCCCTTAGAATACTTCTAAGTGCTGTTGAGAATAAGTGAACTAACCTAATGTAAAACTGATATAGAAACTTATGTGAAAACTGATGTGAAGAGAGCGCTCCTCCTTCTCTTTATATAGGATAGAGTCTAGGTTAGGTAGCTTTATCTTAGGGCCACCTCTTAGGTTAGTATAGGATAGGATTTAGGTTACGACAACTATGTTAGGGCCGACCTAGGATGACCTGGAAAGGGGGCAGCTTCAGGAGGGTGGTTTAGGAAGAGGCCAGCTTGAGGAGGGTAGCTTGGATGGATTCTTGGAGGCCAGCTTGAGGAGGGAGTATTGGAGGCTAGCTTGAGAGAGGGAAGCTAGGAGGGCTGCTTGAAAAGAATAACTTCTGCAACTGCTCAAAATTCAACATTTCAGGCATACTCTGATAGCATGTTGAAGTTTTAATTATACAACTAATAGTTACAATTCTTCTTTCTTATTATAATCATTTATTACATTAGTTGCATAAATAAGATCAATGAAAGATAGGAAATCAGAGAAACAATAGAGACACATAGATTACCCTGGGAAACCCTCATGGGGGAGAAAACCCAACAACAAATTCCTCAATATAGATAGAGCAAAGACCGAATAGAAGAGCCTCCTCTACTCCTTCACTAGGAAGAGTAGTGCATCACTTAACCAAGAAATACCAAGAGATAGACCAAAACCCTCCTTGACGTCACCCCAGTTGCAACAATTACTCCTTTAAGACTTGTGCACTTCTTCATAGCTGCAGAGCTAGTGTGGTGAGCATGTCCAAATGATGTATTGGCCTCTCTTATAAATAGTGGTCTAGCCAGACTATAATTAGGTCTAGGCCAACCTGTCACTTTTCCCTCTTAATTTGCATTTAACTATGAAGGCACAATAGCGACGACTTTTACTAAGGCACGATAGAGCCTAATTAAATATAATATAATAATATTATTCAACTCTCTCTTAGGTAGAATATTCTTTGAAGTTACAATATTTCAACATCTTCATCTTCTTATTCCTATCAATAGCTAGCAAGAAGTAGTTGGGTCTTATAATTAGTTACGTAGTTGTATTGTAACTAAAATGTAGTGGCTAAGACACCCAAGGATTCATCAAGAATGTATGAATGTATCTAAGCATAAGTAGAAACAACTTTTTTAGATTCTCTCAATTCAACTTGCCTCTCTCAGACATTACAATTGAGTTTGTCCAATCACAGACTTAGAAGACCATCATTATAAAGAAACTAATCAATATGTCGATTTTTTTCCCTTTTGATTCTCCGCTATCAATTCTTGGCTTACATCTTCATATGATTGGTATCGTTTTCCATTGCTTCCAATCAATTCTATTTGAATGTTTATTTCCTGGTTTTCTTAAATAGTCTACCTTCATATGTTTTTTCCATAACAAAGATTGACTCATTTCGTTAACTTTGTTGTCCCACTATGTTTTTCTTGGGCACAACATATCAAATTGGATGAATAATGTGGGATGTCGAAGATGGTGGGAAGCCATGGGACACAATGTAGTTTAATAAGTCTACCACATTGACTGCTAAGACTTTGGGACAATATTTGAAAAATTCAATGTAGAGGTTATGTATGCCATAGAACTCATTAGATTGAAACTTAAGGATGAAACAAATGATCAAATGGTCAGGGAATAAGTGGCAAGGGAGAGGGTCTTGAATTGACTTGAAAAAAAAGTAAAAGTGTTCTTTAATATCTTAATGCTATTTCATATGTTTAATAAATTAAATCCATGAACCATGGTAATATTGATCTCTGATAATTACTATAAAAAAATTAAAAATTAAGGTATAAAAATTGATTTATGAGCTAAGATATATAGTAATACTCTTATCAAATTTCATAATTAGTATTTTTGGGACATATTATATGCTTTATTCAAAATAGGGATTTGAGGAAGCCAAAAATTTATAGCTACATAGTTCCAATTCATTTGAGGAACTTTCAAGATTTTCGATTGCTTCGAAAACTTCAAAGTCCCATTGATATGGAGAATCTTAAAACTATGCTTGAAACATCTCAATTTTCGCCAAATTTTCTGCTTAAAATTTTTCCAAAAAAGAAATTGTTTCTAATAATTTTAATCTTATCTTATTTTCTGGTAATATTCGTAGAGAGTTAGGAATGATTTTAGACCTTGTAAACATTAATTTAACAAATAATAAACTTGTAGAAAATTGCTTTTTATATTCATAACAATGGTATTATTGGAAGCATTCTTATAGAGTTGGTTGAACTAGCTTCATTGATGTACTTGGACCTATCCTCCAATCATCTTGAAGGTATCATTCCTTCCAATTTGTGTAAAATTTTGGGTCTTGATTTCATAAACTTCTAATTGACTATCTATGTCATTCAAAAATGTATTTTCTTGAATCCTCCTTGAACAAAGGTGTTGTATGGGATGTAACTAAAGGGACTACATTTTTGTTCCTTTTCTTGATATTGGTAGTTGTAAGGTGGAGAATGTTGGGATAGAAGGCTTTGGCACAAAATATGGAGAAAAATAGGCTTAAAGATCCTCCTAAACCCAATGATTATCATTTTCAAAAGAGACAAAGGAGCCTCCCAATATCAACCTGACAATGTTTGAAAGGCCTCTATTGTGCCTTATCATAATTTATATTCTTAAAACAACTCACAATTTCAACAAAACCAATATTATTGGGGATGGTGGGTTTGGCACTAACTACCAACCTAGATCCATTTTAAATTTGGATCTACCAAGAATTGAGAGGGATCAAACCCCTTGAGGTGAAAACCTATTTTTAAAGTGAAAAACTTGAGTAAAGGTTTGCATCTCAAGGGATTTGATCCCTCTCACTGCTTGGTAGACCTGGATTTAAGACAGATCTMGTTTTTATTGTGGGGGGTCACGTGAAAATTGTAGATGGTCATCATTATGTATATGTATATGTTTGAGATGAATTTGATCATTTGAAATTTATGAACTATCATTTATAATATAGCAAGTACTATAAAAAAGGCCACTTCAAAAGTTACATGAGGAATAAGGTGAATAGTAATAAAGTAACAATGTTGAATGATGAAAATTGTGAATAGTAATAAAGTAATAGGATGTATATATAATCAATAACAAATAGATTGTGATCAATATGAATCCATCTTCTTCAAATGTTCTTATATCCATACCTACTATCTATCTTCTTAAACTTTTATTATAATCACAATTTCCAGTTCTTCTATCTTTTCATATCAATCATATTAAAAAGAAGGTTGAAACCAAAGACCATTCAAACTTTAACTCGAGATATTGTAGTAAATGTCATACCATGCCTATCTTGCTTCCCAATATTAATAGTATCTTTCTCCAACTTTAATCTTTTTTTCTTATGGATTGTTAATCCTTGAGTGAGTTTCAATGGAAGTTGTTTTTTATCACCTCTTTCAATAGGTGGGTGGTTCTGAGGGTAAACTTCCAGGGTTATATATAATTCCATATGTTAGATGTAAGCATCACCATAGCTCCAATTGCAATAAGTAACTCAAGTTCCAAGTCTCTCTCATCCGTTTCCATAGAATAATTGCTTCTTATTCTTGTAGCAACACTAGCTGCAATGGGAAAATATAGTTATCTTAAACAACACTTATTATGAATTTTTACATCATTGTTTGTCACAAACAAATGTATGCTCTTATCAAATGAATCTTTTGTGGAAGAAGCCAAGGAAGTATATATACGATTCATAAGCAATTTCCACTCTTCCACAATTAGCATTGCATCCCTAACATTCATCAACAAATAAATTTTTTTTTTTTCTTGTGCCTTTGTCCATCTTGCCAAAACATAGTATCAAGGGTCACAATTGTTGTGAATGATTTCCATAATTATTTTGCAAAACCTTTAATATATTTAATATATTTTGGTGATGTCATAGAAACATATTTAACCTCTCAAGGAAAACTAATGGTGTGTCCTCTATATTTGTATTGCTCACATATTGAATGCATAGCCTACAAAATTGGACTTGTGCATGCTATCAACATCTCTACAACTTGTATAAGGATTGCAAGGACTCGAGGTTGTGATCATGGATCCATATGGTTTTGAGCTGAAAATTTGTGATGAGTTCTCTCTCTTTTACATCTCATGGACATTGGACCTATATTTGTATTCACTACCTGAACTCTGGCATAAAACTCTTCATACACATTATAGGTTTGAATGTTGGCCAAATGATCAATCCTATCAAGAAATTTTCGATGTGCAATATTCAAATCTTCAAGTACCATGCTCGTTTATTATCCTCAATTTGAATTTCTTCAACAAGGACTATCTTAGCAGTTTGAATTTATTCATTTGGGACTATATCAATATTTCTTGCATCATTTTTTCAATGAGAATTACAGGTTGAGTTTGGGAATAGATATCATGTAAACTTATGTTTTCATGGGATTATCTTTTTCTTCAAGTTCTGCATATGGTACTATGATTATATTGGATCAATTATGTTTTCTTTTTTGACATGCTCTTTGTCGTCTATAATTTTGTTTTCTCTGTTCTTTTTGTTGATTAGTAGTCATTTGTTGTGCCTAAATTTGTCGATGTGCTTTTTGTCTTTTTAATTTTTCTTTTCTCTATTCTTGTTGTTGGTTAGTTGTCATTTCTTGTGACTTTCTTTCTTGATATGCTCAAGTTGTCATTCATAATTTCTTTTTCCCTATTCTTGTTGTTGGTCACTTGTCATTTGTTGAGACTTTCTTTGTCAATATGCTCTTTGTTGTTCACTTTTATTTTTTCTTTGATCTTCCTTTTGTTCATTAGTGATTTACTCTAGCTTCTCTTTGTTTCCTAACATGTTCTCTTGTTTGTATTCTTACATCCTCAACATGTACATCATTTGTTTCTCATCATGAGAAGACGTGATAGTAATTGAAACCATGTATCCATGTATCAAAGAGAGGAAACATTGAAATCAATGCAAAAGACACTGAAACCATTCATGACCACTAAGATATATTTATTTCTTTGTACATCATCATTTTTCTTATTATTATTATGATATGACATATTTCTTTGAATTATTGTATATAATTGAAACCCTATATCAAATAAATGACATCATGCAAAAAACATTGAAATGTAAGAAACACATTGAAATAAGTGCAAGAAGAACTGAAACCAATGAACTTACATTGATTTCAATCAATGTAACATACACTCAAACCAATGCATAAATATATGGAAAGCTTGCTAATTTAAACATAAATAAACAAGGCCGCATAGCTCGAAATACCTGTTTCCATTAGGAATAAAAATTAAATAAAACACATACATTATCACAAGCACAAACATATCATTGAAGAGACTTTAACCAAATTTTCCTTGGCTTACTACGTCATATCAAGCTATGCTGGAATTTGCCTTGGTTTGTTGGGTCAAATTAGATCATCCTGGTTCTAATCCAAATTTTAATGTTTTGAATGGATTATGAAATTACCCCAAAACCTCTAAGTCGCATCT
>ML783846.1:452353-465056 GCA_009831015.1 Picea engelmannii
ATTTAATTTGTTAGGCAAATTGTTTTGGAAAATGTTATTCTATTTATCAAAATCTGGGAATGAATATGCGTAAGTAAGCAAATTTTTAGTAAGTTTCAAAAATTTCCGCTATGTTTTAATTTATGGTAGCTTAAATGAAATCTGGACCCTACACTTCTGTCGTGCACTGCAAGGTACTATTCTAAATTTTTTAGCATCTTCTTGTAGGGATCTGTTCATTGACAAATTTTATTTTTCTTAAATTAAAATAAGCAAATCCTCCATTCTGAATCTGACGTAGACTCTCCAATCGTAGTTTAATGATCAACTACCATAATTCAAGTTTATTTTCCTAGACTCCATTCTTCCCATTCCTATGTACTCTTGGTCAAGTTGAATCCTTTCACTCTGAACTAGAGTCTTGAAGTATTACCTCACTTTTCAAAACAAACATTCATGCTCCAATTTCCATATCTACACACAAGGGTTTGACAAATCCATTTAAGAATCCAAGAGCCTTATCATCATCACCATTATCTCTTCTAACATTTTACATTCTTTTATCCACTTGACAAAATCATTAATTCCCCAATATTTCAAATTCCAAAGGCAATCTAGTAATGAATTCACCTGGATTTGGCCTATAAATAAATTCTATTATCACGGTACACTGCTACCCAACTCAATAATAATTGTAATCCAATGAATGAAATAGCATCCTACTAGTATTGTGATACTATACCTCCCTTAAGAAAAAAATCTAACCACCCACTAAAGATTAAGCCTAAAGTCATAAATCTATCCTTCCCATTTCATTCATTTCTTCTGTTCATGTTTTACTCAACTTATCATCTCCTTTGAAGGTAAAGTCACCTATTCACTCCTTGATAGACTCAAGATTTTCTCTGTTCAAGGGCATGGTACAAACACATTACAGCCACAAGGCATTTACTGGTATCCTAAGCAATACTAACTACTTAAGCCATTAAACTCTTCCAAGGATGATGTGCGTGTGCCCTTTCAATTAAAAGTATAAGGTTGTGAACTTATACCTAAAGTCTCCCACATTTCAAGATTCTTCTCAAGGTTCGAAGATAAACATGACTCTAGCAGAAATACATCCTTACAAAACCATGTGGACACACTAGGCCTTAGTTGTGGCTTCCATATAACATAAATATATGAATTTTAGTTATTTTTGAGAAGGGTAACAATAAGGGTTTCAATGACATAAAGAGAGAGAGGCAACTACACATGCATTTGAGTTAATGATGGTAGCTTCCTGCAGTATGATGACAAGAGTTTGCAATACCTTTGATTCAAACAGGTAAGACTTATATCGCTGGTGGTAAGGAGATAATCTTATACCCCATCGCTGTCAAAATTATTAACAATCGCCGTCTCTTAATACAATTGATGACTAACATTAATTCGCTGTCTATTATCGATAACGTTGAATATTAACAGGTATGATAATGTCATCTAGTAACTGTCGATTAATGCTGAGTAAAATGATAGTGAAGTGTAATTGTCAGATAAGAATATAAGTTTTGTTGTCCAAATGATTATTGTCTATAAAATAATAGGGGAAAAACACAGTCATAGAAGCAATGAATGTAACATTGTCCTTTACATAAAGCAACACTATCATTCACCTGCATGATGCTGAAATTCACGAATTCGCCAACCCGGTGTGGATTCACTGTCAATCTATACCCTGCGCCAAGTCGCAGTCTAACCCAGAGTCTAAAATATATGTCAGAAATGCATAAATTCGTAGACTAAAACATACATTAGGTGCACGCATAAATTTTCCATAATAAATCGCTACACTAACTTAAAAATTAAACTCTATTTAATTAATCACTACATAAATTAATTCAAACTCAAATACAATAGTTATAAGAATCACTATATATAATTTCTATATTAAATTGAAATGAATCGCTATGAATAAAATGGCTAAATACATAGGATACGTGGAGAGGTCATAGTAACGCCTACAAAATGTGGACTATTGCCAAATCGATGTGCAGCTGAGGTATTGCTGTGTAAATACATACTATGGGTGAAATTTAAATGCTGGAAAATGGATCGTTGTCCAGCCAATCGCGGTGTGAAACATATTTTTAAAAGCGAATTTTAAAAAGGGTGAAGAAAATCGCTAACTAGTGAATATAAATCACTGACCATACCATATGTGAAATCAATATGCGTTGTCCTTGAATTTATGTCAAATGAAGTCACTATCTATCTATGCCAACACAAACATGCAATAATTAACTCGTTGCATTTATTACTGTCTATATTTGATGTCTATAACTTACTATCAATGAAATGGCTAACCAACCATAATAAACGTCAGTCCAGATTTGCTATCACGGTCTAATAAAAGAAAAATAGCAGAGTTAAATCACTATGGGAAAATGCCGAGGTAAAACGCAGTGGTAAAGAGAAGGTTAAATTCACTGTCTGTGATTGTACAAATAAAGGATAATCTTGTAGGGTAAACTTGCCATAAAAATATTAAAACACAGAGTACATTCGCCCTCCAACATACTAAATCTCAGAGGAAGAAATTCGTGGTTGAATTCTTGTCAAAAGTCACAGGGGTATAAAAATGCAGAGAATAATGCCATCAAATAAAACAAAACACGGAGTGAAGTTGCCAGGAAGATATTACAACGCAGGGTTAATTTATCCAACAATAAAAAAAAAATGCAGAGTTAAAAATTTTGTGGTTGAGGGTGTCGAAATGAAGAGAATACTAAACACATATTTCAGATGTCGAGAACGATTAGGACACATAGGTGATATAACATGCAGAGACCAATGCAAGGCGGAGATAAACACAAAGATAAGAAGGGGTAAACAGCTGGGCAAACACATCCTTTGCTCATCATCCACACACATAAAAGTAAGGCATTAGAATCTATAGGTCACTATGCACTGAAGTGACGACTGTCGATTCGGCTCCTGGCCGACTGCTCAGGTGTGGACTGACGAACTAGGGATGAGGATGAGGACCAGGCATAAAATTTTCATAACAAACAATTAAAACCAAAGGAAAATCACAACATGCAAGGATCAAAACCCAAAGGAATCAATCAACAACGAGCTTAAGGCTATGGGGAAATTAAGTTATCAATTAAAATGCTAAGTCGCCATTTTCTTTACCCAATTAAAAATCCAAAATTGAAAGCGTCAAGTATAATAAGAATCTACCATGCAGAATCAAGTAAGCGTACCATATCCCAAGTCATTCACTCTGAGTCATTGTACTGTGCACTCCGTGCATCTCCCACTTGCCGACCGATGAGACTTCACCGTTACCTCCCATCCAACACTAGGGGTACTCTTCTTCCCTCTTAGTCCCCCGAGCCGCAAAGGGGCCTCACACACTAAAACAAAGAACAACTATCTCCCAACTCGCCTCGCAAGGCCGAGCTACCACTCCTCACCGAGTTGGGTATCCCAACTCCCACAAGCTAAGTCAGTCAAGTCTAAATTTCTGCAGTGTAACGTTACACATAATCGAATAGATCCATCATCCTCTTCCTCCCTCCTTTATATAGAGTTTCTAAGTCATTTACTTTCCCAAAATCCCATTTAATTTATTGTTCAATAATTTAATTCAGAAAAATCCTCCCCGTACATGTGTCACCCATCCCCTTCATTGCACCATAAATTAATTTCATTAATTAATTAATTACTCCTATTTCCCTCACCCAACTAAAAGCATTCCTAGAATCACTCCTAGGTGTCCCCATATTCCATTACACATTTTAATGACTTACCCCCTTACTAATTCACTAGTTGAGTTCAATTTAGAAAGTTCTTAAATGCAAGATACCTTACTAAGTTAGTCTTTCTACTTTTTCCTTATGTTTCTCTTTCTCTTTATGTTTCCCTCTTTTTCCTAGTTTCTTAATCCTTTTAAATTTCTCTCTTTCCCTTTTCATTTAAAACTCAAATTGGCAAGTGTAAAAAATTAACTTTTTCCCCTTTTTCTTTTTAATTAATAAATTTTTAATTAACATATGTAACAAAAACAATTATTTCCCCTTTTTCCCCCTTTTTAAATTTTATCCCCCAAAAGATTTTTTTATAAATTAATTGAATCGCTTACCCCCTTCTTGTCACATGATTAATGATGATGATTATTATTGTTTATTTATTTTTATATAACTATATATTTTTTATGAGAAGTGTCACTTAGACCTAGATTTTAATTTTCGAGGTTGGGTGACATTTTATTTGGGGAATTGTTTTTAAATATTTCTTATCACATTATTCGTTCTAAGGCCATCTAGATTTATTCATTTATTAATTAATAATGTGATGTGCCCTTCAGGATGTACTAGGTGCTCCAAGGGTGCCACTCACCTCATTTTTTTTCCCTTGTGCGATGTGCCCTTCAGGGCGCACTACATGCTCCAAGGGTGCCACTCACCTCTTTCCATTTTTCTTGCGCGACGTGCCCTTCAGGACGCACTATGTGCTCCAAGGGTGCGACTCGCCTCTTGAGTGACTTGGTGGACAAAAAAAACCCCTGGAGTCAATAATCCTCCAGGTGATCTTATGGGAGACTAAGGGCCTCTAAGGAATAAGGCCTCTTCCTTATTGCACGCCCCTTAGAATCATCCTGAGCAACTGTCGTAGTCTTCCCTCATGGCATCATGGGTCTTCTCAAACTAGGTAATCGTTAACCTACAGTTTGAGTCACGGCGGGAGTGCTAGTAGGTTTTAGCATGGTTGTTGTCCACACCTCTCCCTCAACGTCTCTGGTAGTCGTGTGTGACCCCTCTACTCCACATGCGAGTCTGGTCGACAAGCTATCGTCAACCTCCATCATCAACAAATCATGTCAGAAATGAGATCCATAATCATAACATCTAATCAGATGCACATATGTCATATATACAACAATAAAACCCAATATTCCACTCCCTGACTCGATCCGGAGTCCAAGGGTTTCATCGATGCCTCAACATCCTTGAGGTTCAAATCCTACACACTCAGGAGAACCGCATCAATAACACCTGTCTATGTCAATACAGTAAAATAACATGTCATCATATCCATAATGCCTCATAATCATAATCAAATTCCCAATAGTATAATAATTTGGATCACTTGCAAGCAAGTGTCCTCAAAGAATAAGTTCGCTCAGTGCGCGCAAGAGTGAGATGTTACATTAGGACATAAACCTAAAGAAAACTTATAATGGAAAGTCAAAGATATTTTACCAATTTCAAATTATTCATACCGGATTTCCTGAGTATCTTCACCACATACCTATGTTGTGATAACCAAAGATTACCATATTTCCTATCTCTGTGTATTTCCAATCCCAATATTTGTTTCGATGCTCCTAGATCCTTCATATCAAACGTCCTAACCAACTGAGCCAACCTGTTGATCTCAAACATACTTCTGCTTGCAACAAGCATAACATTTAACAAGAAGATAATAAATATGCCATAAGCACAATGGTTATAATCACTTCTTGTAAAATTTGGCTCACCATGAAGGAATCAAACATCTTGTACCATTGTCTGGTTACCTTAGTCCATACAATGATTCTTGGGTTTGCAAACAAATCTTTTGTTGTGATTCTGAAATAATCTTTATGGTTGTTCCATATACATCTCCTTATCCAAAAACTCCATGTAAAATAGTTTCAACATCTAGTTGTACTAACTCAAGATCAAGTAACACAACTAGTGTTAACACAACATGAATAGAAACAATATTTTAACAACTGGTGAGAAAATTTTATTGAAATCAATACCTTCTAAATACCCTTATGCTACCAGTCATGCTTTGAACCTTTCATCTTTTACTGTGTTTGATTTTATAAAAGGAGATTCATCAAACATTGCATCTTTGTCTATGATGATTCTGTTGGAAGTATGATCCCACAATATGTATCGCTTAACATGATCACCATATTAAAGATCTACCTATTTGATCTGGGTCCTACTTAGAATGTTGATAAAAACCATAAGAATCACAACCAAATGATTTCAAATTTGAGTAATCACGAGATGACCTGTTCATACCTCTTCTGGAATCTTCCAGTCTTTTACATTTGATGGTGACCGAGTTACCAGATAGCACAATTGCTTCTTCCCACAACTATTTTTGCAACTTGGCATTACTGAACATGCCCCTTCGATCCCATATTCCTTGCAATAATTTCCAACTTCCATGGATATGAACCTACATTCATCATATATTCTGAAACGCTTGATTGACTTTCCAATGTTCATTTCACTACAAATCTCTAAACACGTCATCGTTTCTACAGACCCACCTTTCTAACCTCGACATGTTGCTCCACCTTGAATACTTCTAGGTACTTCACAATGGAGTCTCAGTGCTCCACCTAAACATGAACATTCCCTTGACCCAACCCAACCAAGTAATCCTTCACTGCTTACCTCCAGGCCCATTTACAATGGATTTCACCAAGCCTTTTATAGGCTTCATTACATGCAATCCATGGACACAATACCACAGGATACCCAAAAAACATGGACTCGAAAAACCACGTTCTTTGACCTAAAAAGCAGGTTTAAATCGTTAACTCTTTGACTGATTCAAGGTTAACCCAACATACAGTCCCCCCACATATTCAATCTACCTAAATCTATGTCTATACTTTTCATGTTTGACCCAATAAACCAGGGGTATGCATGCATATCCATGTCTTACAAACATATGCCTATTTACATGCAATCAATAATTTTTACAACTCCAAGGTAAATATTTTTATTTTTATTTTACGGTGACTCAACCATCACCACTCTTGTTTGTGCCTCCTCTCTAGCGATGTTAAACAAAAATTCATATTCCAAACACAAACGAATGGTACTAATGTCTCTTCCATCTAGATCTTCCCAACCCTCATCTGTCATGCTTGTCGGTTTCTTTGTCTTTCCCGCCAACATCTTTTGTGTTGGGTATGTGTTATATTATTTGCACAAGTAGTAGGGGGTTTTAGGGGGGGCACTAGGCCTCCCCTTGGGGGGTGCAAGGGAAGCTCCCCCGAATTTTTTTTTCTTCGAGAAACATGTCGCATTTTTGGGTAGTTTTTCGACACATGGTTTTTTCCCATGGTTTTCTATTTCCAGTTAAGGAATTAGGGTTGTTGACTAATCCAGGTCAGTGGGTTAGGGGTTTGGATGCCGCTGGCTCATATATGTATATTGTATTGTAAACAATGTACCACTATGAATGAATATAGAATATGTTGGTTTTCCTGATTTGGGTTGTTTCTAGGGGAAAAATCTCTTTGTAATGTTTGTATTTTCCATTGTATATTTTTTTCTCTTTTACTGAAAATTTGTTTGCAGTAAATATTGTACAATGTTAAAATATACATTTGGTATCATGTCTTTGTTGGCTTTAGGGGAATGCCTTTGTGGTCAAGGGTTTGGCTTGGGAATGTGATAATCCTTGTTACAGTGGGAGATCTGTGGTATTGATTTTTCAGGTGAAAAGAAATGGCAAGCAATTCGAAAATGGAGATCGAGAAGTTTAATGGGAATTTTTTTGATTTGTGGAAGCTCAATATGGAAGATCTATTGGTGGAAAGAGATCAATGGATCACGGTAGATCCAGGTACTTCACCTACATGAACTTCCACAAACGACTGGAAAAGTTGGATCGGAAGGCAAAGAGCATAATCTGACTGTGTCTCTCAGATTCAGTATTACTGAATGTGTCATAGGAAGCTACAACCAAGGATTTATGGGATAAGTTGGGGAAGTTGTATCGGTCTAAGTTCCTTGTAAATAAACTATTCCTGAGAAAATAAATGTATAAACTAAGGATGAGAGATGGAGACTTGGTGACAGAGCATTTGAATGAATTCAATATTGTGGTAAGTCAGCTAGTATCCGTTGAGATTAAAATTTTAGATGAAGATAAATGTATCAGTTTACTGTGTTCTTTAATAAACTCGTGGGACAATCTAGTTGTGGCCATAGGTAGTAATAAAACTACCTTGAAGTTTGATGAAGTGGTCTCATCCTTTTTGTCAGAGGAGATGAGACAAAAGAATATGGAAGGACAGAGCATAGACACATTATTTGCAAGATGACATTCCCAGGAAAGAAATATATATAAGTTCTCAAGTGGGAGATATAATTCTAAGGGTAGATCTAAATCTCTTGGAAAGTTTGTAAAGGTATGTTGGAGATGTGGAAAATAAGGGCACTACAAGAAGCAATGTAGATCCAAAGTTGAGAAAAAGAAGGGATCTGAAGAATCTCCTTCTACATAGGAAAAGACCTCCAAGGAAGGAGGGGATGTGTACTTGGCTTCTTCAAGAACACATGTAGATCATGAGGAATGGTTGGTTGACTCAGGTGTATCCTTTCATATGACTCCCCACAGGGAGTGGTTATGTGAATATGAAAGTTATGATGGGGGTAATGTTTTCCTAGGTGATGACTCGACAACCAAAATCATAGGATGAGGAAAAGTCAAGTTGAGGCTCATAGATGGAAGGATTAGAACACTACCTGGTGTTTTGCACATCCCAGGTTTGGCCATAAATTTGATTTTTGTAAGAAAAATGGATGATGCAGGAGTAAAAACAATATTTGAAAAGGAAACCTGCAGGATGATTCGAGGAGCAATGGTGTTGTTGAAAGGATTTTGGTTTCGAACTCTGTATAAGTTGCAAGGAAGCACTATTAGTGATGGGTGTAATAGTTCCATTGTTTCTGATATTGGAGTTGAATAATAAAGAACTCATACAGTCTCTAGAGAAAAGGTTATTCTGTGGCATCAAATACTGGGGCATATCAGAGAGAAGGGTCTTCAACTACTACATGATAAAGGTATGCTTGAAGGTATGTCTAACTGATCTATGGATTTGGATTTTTGTGAACATTCTGTATATGGGAAGCAGAATCGGGTAAGATTCCCTTTTGGTACAATGAGGGAAGAAGGAATTTTACAGCTAGTTCACAATGATTTTTTTGGACCCATATCAGTCCCATCATTGGGAAAATTTGTGTACTATGTCTCATTTATAGATGACTTATCGATGAATACTTGGATATATTTCCTTAGGAATAAATCTGAAGTCTTTGACAAGTTTAAAGAGTTTAATTCTCTTGTTGAGAATCAAACAGAGAAAAGAATTAAGGTTTCGAGGAAAGATAATGGCGAAGAGATATGCGAGAATGAATTTGAAGAATTTTGTAAGAAGTGCGGTATAGCAAGGTAGAAGAATACTCCATATACACCTTAGCAAAATGGAGTTTCATAAAGGATGAACAAGACACTAATGGAAAAATCAAGGTGCATGCTTAGTGGTTCTGGGTTAGGAAAACACGAAACTCCTCTCACACATCTCAAGTTATTTGGCTATGATGCATATGTTCATGCTCCAAAGGAAAACATGAGTAAGCTAGATAAGAAGGATGAAAAGTGTATCTTTATTGGATATAAATATGGTCTCAAAGGTTATAATATTTGGAACCCAGAAACTAAGAAGGTAGTATATAGCTGAGATGTGGTATTTAGAGAAATGAAGGATGTTGTTAAACAAGAATTTTTACCAAGCAAGGAAGAACTAGAGAAAATAGAGTTTGATTTAAAGGATGATAAGTCAGACTCTACAAAAGAACATGAATAATAAGAAGAATATCCTCATACTCCAATATTGAGGATATCGGTTAGAGAAAGAAGGCTATCGAAAAGGTATACTCCATCCGATTTTCGTTCAAATTTTGCTTTGTCTATTATTGATGATGATTCTAGAACTGTCAGGGAGGCAGTGGATTCAGAGGATGGAAATATCTGGAAAAGGGCCATGGATGAAGAAATGGAATCTTTTGATAAGAATGAGGCTTGGGATCTAGTGGAGTTGTCGACTAGAAGAAAGACCATTAGAAGCAAATGGGTATTTAAAAAGAAGTTGAATGTAGAAGGAAAAGTGGAGAAATACAAAGCTCAGTTAGTAGCAAAGGGTTATTCCTAGGTTGAGGGAATTGATTTTGGTGAGATTTTTTCTACTGTTGCCAATTTAACCTCTATAAGATTTATGCTATCTATTGCTGTTGCATTTTATTTTGAAGTAGAACAGATGGATGTGAAGATAATATTCCTACATGGGGATCTGGAAGAAGAAATCTATATGAAGCAACCAGAAGGTTATGTCGTGAAGGGAAAGAAGGAGATGGTATGCAAGATGAAAAAGTCCCTGTATGGTTTAAAACAATCACCAAGGACGTGGTATCAAAAATTTGATACTTATATGCTCAGACTTGGCTTCACAAGAAGCAAAGAGGATCATTGTGTGTATTTTAAATTAATTGGTGATCATTTGATTTATTTGGTCTTGTATGTGGATAGGAAACAACAAGAAGATTATCCAGGATGTGAAAACTTAGTTGTCCTATAAATTTAACATGAAGGATATCGGTGCTTCAAATTTCATTTTGGGCGTGGAAATTAAAAGAGATCAGAAAAAAAAAGAAACTCTGGTTAAATTAGAGAAAATATGTCGAGACAATATTGTAGAGGTTTAATAAGCAAGAATGTAAACCGGTCAAGGTTCCTATTCTTGTTGGTGTAAATTTATTTGTGGATCAATGTCCCAAGACATAGGAAGAGGAGGAGGACACGTCTCGTGTCCCATATTCGAGTGCAATTGGCATTTTTATGTATTCAATAGTCTGTATTAGACCGTACATTGCACACAGTGGACATTTTGAGTAGGTAGATGTCAAAAACAGGGAAGGAGCATTGGAAAATAGTAAAAAGGGTTTTCCTATATTTGCATGGCACTGCTAGCTATGGATTGTGCTACCAAGGAAGACTGGTATTGGACAAAGTGGTGGATATACATGGATTTGTAGATGCAAACTGGGCTGGAGATCTAGATAGTACAATATCTACAAGTGGGTATGTATTTAACCTATTTCAAGAAGCAATAAGTTGGATGAGAAAAAGACAGGTTGTAGTGGCACTTTCAACTACATAAGTTGAATACATGGCAACCACTCATGCAAGTAAGGAAACAATATGGTTACAAATATTGTGTTCATGTACTGGATTGGTACAACAAGTTGTAATGATAGATTGTGATAGTCAAAGTGCAATTTTTTTGGAAAAGAACCCGACTTATCATTCAAAGACAAAGCATATTTATATTCAATATCACTTTGTGAGAGAGATGGTTGAAGAAAATAAAGTATTGTTGATGAAGGTGGACACTTTGAAGAATGTTGCAGATTCATTAACAAAATTTGTGACCACTGAGAAATTCTCTTGGTGTAGAGGATCCATGGGCATTGCTTCCTTGAATTGTTGACTATGTAACCCATTAACCCCATGTATGCAAAGAAAACTACAAGTGGGATAATGTTGGGTATGCGTTAGATTCTTTGCACCAGGGGGGGTGCAAGGGGGCAATGCCCCCGATAATTTTTTTTTGCCTCAAGAAACATGTCGCAATTTTGGGTGGTTTTTCAGCACATGGTTTTTGTCGATGGTTTTTTATTTCCAGTTAAGGAATTAGGGTTGTTGACTAATCCATGTCAGTGGGTTAGGGTTTTGGATGTCACTGGCTCCTATATGTATATTATATTGTAAACAATGTAACACTATGAATGAATATAGAATATGTTGGTTTTCCTGGTTTGGGTTTCTAGGGGAAAAATCTCTATGTAATGTTTGTATTTTCCATTGTAACATTTTTTTTCTTTTACTAAAAATATGTTTGCAATAAATATTTTTCAAGGTTAAAATCTACATTCTGCAATCCTTGTTGCACAAGAAAATTCTCAATCTTAAGCTTCCATAGCTCAAAATTATTCTTTCCATTTAATTTATCCACCTCAAAATTTGAACTCTGCACTTTTGTCATTAGCACGAACCACCCAAAACTACAGCTTATAAACCAAACTTTATAATATGAAGAAATGAACTTATAGTTATAAAGCTTGGATAAAAAAAGATTTAATCCAAAATAAATTTAATATATATATATATATATATCTTAAAAAATCTTTTTAAAACATCGACCTTTTTAACCAAATAAACATCCATTGAGAAGGATCTTGAGGGATCTTGAAATTATTGAGAGGGATCTTGAAATTATTGAGAAGGATCTTGAGATATACCTGAATTCCTTGGCTACCAAGGCCTTTTTTGTGTAGCAAAACAAAACTTATTTGTAGCTCCTTGAGTTCCCTGGTAAGAAGCTTTGAGTTACAATAAATATGGGTAGTTTTCTGTAGCATGATTATATGCACATGTTCCACAAATATAAATGTTATGTAAAGGACATTGTTTAAAGGATGTATTTTTCTACATTTTGAACAATAAATAGTTAATAAATCCTCTACCGCTTTCTTTTGCTTATTTTTCAATGTGTCTAATCGAGAACCAAGAAACTGAGAATGTCTATTTAAAAATTGTCCAATAAATTGCCAATGTCTTCTCTACTTACCCCATTGATGGCTGATTTGTTGACCCTAGAGATAGAATCCCTAGGTCCCTTACCATATTTCGAATTTCTCCTAGAGATATGCTTGCATAAGTCACAAATTTCCAGATAGGTTAGGTGAGAAATATCTCCTTTACCCATTAAATTTAACACATCAATCCATTCATCTCTAATTCCCCCAAGTAAAATGACTTTTAGAGTATCTAAATCTATATGATTTTGCCTTGTTCTTTTAATGGTATAATTAAA
>ML783846.1:476486-529197 GCA_009831015.1 Picea engelmannii
GATGGACACATTGAAGTTGTGAATCACATGTACAACCACAAGCATCATAGAATGTGGGATGAGAGTCTTCCATATATCCATCATCACTATAACCAAGATCAACACAGTTCAACAACCAAGAGTCCATTTAAAGTTTGTTATGGATTCCATCCCTTAGTGACTATCAACTTAGTCATTCAACTGACCATTTATTCTTACACAAACCATGGACAATAAGAAATAAACAAGATAGTCAAGTTCAAAGACATGGTTTGTCAGATTAAAATACAAACACAAGAGATGTTGCATCGAGTTAGTGAAAAAACTAAAGCTTGACACAACAAGTGTTGTATTCCTTATTCATTCCAAATTGGGGACTCGAGTCTACTTACTCTGAAGAAGAAAATATTGAGTAACCTATATAGGAAGATGAAGCCTTTTCAACATGTTTCTTATACCACACTCAAGAAAATTGGGAAAAATGATGTTAAGCTCAACATACCACTATACTTGGGTTTACATCCAGTATTTAATGTCGATTTTCTTCGACACTATTTTACACCCTTGTTGGAATAGATCGATTTATAGCCTGAAGATCCAGAAGACATACATCCATATGTTCAATATCCACTTGTAGTCAACATCATTGTAGCAAGCATGTGATATAAGGATTCAAAACATTCCCTTGTTTCATGTGGCCAAAGTGGGAAGACTCTGAGCATAAAGAAAGTGGTACACTACCATTGAGTTGGAGTGCAAGTTTCCTCAATTGTATAAGCATTTAATGGGGACCATTGTCAACTAAGGGGGAAGGTCTTATTTTTTCCAATACGGTACCGGAATCCATCGACTAGTGCCTAGTCTTAGTTGATTCTGTGGTCAAAACTTACAGTCGAATCCTCACAATATATCCTCAATTCAGTTGATTCACACACTCCTTGACTTAGTCAACTCATGAATCCTTTGACAAGGATCATAACTTATCCTATTTGTCCAATAGTGAGGATGAATTTCCACATGTCAAATGACATCATTAGTAGTCAATAGACACCATGCAAGCACCATCGATGTGGAAGTGCATGTCTTCTTATCTTTTTCCTTTAATCAATAGCTAGCAAGAAGTTATTTGTTCTTCTAATTAGTTATGTATGTGTCTTTTAACTAAAATGTAGATGGTAAGGCACCCAAACGTTATTCAAGAATGTGTAAATGTATGTAATCATGAGTAGAAATGAGTTCTCTAATTTTTCTCACTTCGACCTGCCTCTCTTTGTCATTGCAATTGAGTTCATTGATTCATTACACCTATGTTTAGGGTATTTATTATAGAAATAGAAGACCAACATTATGAAGTGACTGATCAATACACTAGAGTTTTTCCCTATGGTTTATTTGTTATCAATTCTTGGCTTACATCTTCATGTGATTGGTATTGTTGTTCATTGCTTTTAGTCGATTATATATGAATGTTTATTTCCTAGTTTTCCAAAACAATCTAGATTTATATGCTTATGCAATAATGTATCTTGATTTAGTTAGTAAACTATGTTTTCACCCCTATGTTTCCCCTGGGCACAACAGATCATTGGTATGAAGGAAATATTTCTGATAATCGATTTTTATGAGACTATAATTCTCTTGCTAAAACACTAGCTACATAGTTAGCCTACCTATTCTTGTCAGACTTGTTATAGGACATAATTTTTTAATATCCTCTTCCCTTCAATCTATGATTATTTATATGATCAAAACCCTATACCTAATATGGCATGTGAAAGTGAAAATTGAAATCCTCTCAATAAGACATAATAACTTATAGAAGTAGTACCGACTCTTCAGAGAGAATAAATGCATGTTCACTTCAATGAGATACTTGCATGAGTTGCCATGGTATTGATTTTGACTAGCATCCTTATGATACTTGCCTTTGATAGGGTTAGACCCTTTAACGTACAAATTAATATAGATATACGTAACTTAGAAGGAAAGTTTAATGCCAAATCAATAGAAAACTAGGTACATCAATTAGAGTCCTAATTCTCTATGAATAATTTTTTTGAGGGTGAGAAAGTCACCATTTCAACTTTGAATATGTTGACTAATGTACCCTACTAGTGAAAAATCTATCAAAAATGAAGGACGAACATGGAGAATCCATAAAAACATGGAAATGGTTTTTCAAACATGTTAGAATGGAGTTTTATCCATCCAAATATCATGAAAAATAGTATAATAAATAGAAGCAACTAAGGAAATGGTAAGATCCAATTTTTTATAGTGATATTAATGAATTCTACCAACTAATGTCTCAACTTGGTGTTAGGGGGGAATAAAAGATACTTATTTTCAAGTATATAAGTGGATTAGCTCCTTATATTAAAAAAGAAATGGAATTCCTCACTATTGGCACTCTTGTAAAAGCATATAATTTCACTATCAAGATTGAGGAAAAGATGAAGTTGAAAGGGCATTTCTTGACCAAACCAATTGTTCAACCTATCAAAACGAAAGATTACATTATTGTTGAATTTGGGAAATTCAAATAATCTACTCAAACCATGTTGCAAAAAATAGGTGGGAAGAAGTTCTTCAAGAATAGAAGATGCAATATCCAACCTCCTATAAGAAAATAGTGTGACTATCATAGTTCATCTTGGCATGATGCATTTGAATGAAAATATTAGAAGACATTCCTAACACAAATGTCTACGTCTAACTCAGGTCCAACTACAACAAATATGGATAAAGCTATCATGGAATTCAATCCAAAATCATCAACTCTATTGGAATCGACTTCAACAATCTTGATGGTTAAGGTTTCTCTGGTGAGATTTTTGTTCARAATAGATCGGAAGAAACACAACATTTTCTATTATTTGTCGACATTTTGGATCCACAACAGAATCCATCTTCAGGACAAAATAGCTAGAGGGAAAATGCAAGAGAGGAATCCTATCAAATTTGACCATGGTCGATAAAGAGGAAAGTGAATGACTATTCCATACATAGATATGGGTGAAATACAACCCGTTACATCTTAATTTGGACAATTTCAATAAAAAAAACTTTGTCTCTAAAGACCTTATGAAGACATTGGACCTTGTTACTACTCCACTTATGCATCCTTGCAACATATATTAGATGAAATATGGACAAGAACTTAGAATAACCTGACAATGCAATCTTGCCTACTTTATCAAGCCTTTTAAGGATGGAGTAATTTGTGACATAGCACCACTATCAATATTTGATGTGTTATTTGGAAAACCATACGTATGGGATAAACATGACAGTTATCAGTCTAGACCATAGTAAGTGATTTTCGATATCAAATATTAGTAGTATGTAATTTCTAAATGTCGATCTAAGTTGAAAATATCTATAGTTTTAGAAAAATAAGTAAAAAATATTATCAACCATGCTTAGAAATTCATGTTGTTAATGATAAAACCTTAGTGTTTTGAGAAGATCATAGTAACTAGTCAAGTCTCCACTCACCACAAATCATGAAAAAAAAAGAAGTTGATGGATTACTTGAATAATACAAGGACATTCTCAAAGATATAACCTGAGTACCATTATATTTCCAAGTAAAATGGTCCATATATCTTATTCATGGCTCTTCATCACCCAATGCATTTGTTTACAAAAGTTCTATTTTAGAGAATAAATAAATCCATAGACAAATTCAAGCATTGATCCAGAAAGGGAACATTTGACCTAGTTCCTCTCCTTGTGGAAGTCTAGTGGTCTTAGTTCCTAAGAAATATGGAACATGACACATGTTCATTAAAAACAAGGCTCTCGATAAAATATTAGTAAATAATTAATATCATCTTCCTAGAATAGAAAATCTACTTCATTACTTGAAAGATTATAAATCATTTAACAAATTCAACCTCAAGTTAGGATGTCATCAAATCTCTATAGAGTCCTCAAATGTATGAAAAACATCTTCCAAAACTAAGGTAGGCTTGTTTAAATTCATAGTCATGCATTTTGGACACATCAATGCACTTGAATCTTTCATGAGGTATATGAATGACCTTCTTAGATCTTTTGCAGGTAAATGTGTCTTTGTTTATTTAAATGGCATCCTCATTTTTAGTAGATTATGGGATGATCGTTTACAACACCTTCAACAAGTCCTTAACACTCTCGAAGAGAATAAAATTTGCATGAAGTTTAAGAAGTGTTTTTTACAATGAAGAGTAGCAATATTTGGGCTATTTGATCAAATAAAAAGGAATTCAAGTTGACCTAGAAAATATTCAAGGCATCAAGAATTGGCCCGATTTGAGAAACAATCATGAACAAAGGAGTTTCATTGGTTTAGCAATTTTTTTATCACAGATTTGAATTAATATTCAACCACATTGCATGGTTGATGAATCAATTGACTGAAGGAGGTGGAAATACAACATTGAAATGGGAAATAACACAATAATAAGATTTTGAAGAGATTAAGAAAAAACTTTGTATAGCTCCATTGCTCATGCTACTTAATTTACATTGGCCATTTTAAATTGAGACTAAAGCTTCAACTTATGTTATGTGCATAGTGATCACTCAAGTAGGTCCCTTGATAGCATTCTATTAAAAAATATCCAGTGATATTGTTTGTAAGTACTTGAGTTACGAAAGGGAATTGTAAGATACTATACAAGCAACTAAGCAATCAAGACATTACTTTAAAGGTAAAAAATGATGATTCATATAAAACAAAAACCTGTATTGTTCACTCCTTCATAGTATAATTATAGGAAAAATCAAGTGAATTAGTTACCTATAGTAATTTTAGTTGGTGATTAAGCATTCGAAAGGAAAATCCAATGCACCAGTTGATTTTCTTAGCCGACCACCAATCATTTCCCTTTTTAGTGTTAAGTATGCATGGATATAATACCATTATTTGGCCTCGATTGTATGAAGATGGAAATTGTTCATTTTCACCTTTATTTTTATTCATTTACCATTACGGATTGACCCCGTTTCATAACCAAGAAGCTTCCCAAGAAAATCCCTTAATACTATCAGCCCCTCTAGTTACCCAGAAAGAAACACAGTACATAGAGTGTACTGTGCAGTCTCACCTGAGATAGCTCTTATGGGTGGTTGCAATACTCAGGTGTTTGCAACCTAGGACTGAGCGAGATCTATACTTGTGCGTCACAACCTTTATCTAGTCTATTTAACATCTTGCTATAACATTTATTCTATGTATGCATGTAAAATATTGGATCTACTTAATCACTTCAGTCATTCAAAATTCATCAATTAATCAAAGACAAAGACACATTCATTCAATCCCACAACATAGTGTTACTGTGGTTCACCCCCTCCTGGGATACGTCCACAAAGATCTGGCTCTTAGGCTTTTATTATGGTTTAGAAATATATCACACCACGCATATTTACATTCTTAGTTCTCACTCTCCTCAATGACTCCTTGATCCCTACGAGGCTGACTAGATCACACCAGGATCCTTAGCCTGCAATCTAACCCTTGGGATCGAGTCGCTCATTTCCTCCTTAGCTCACCAGCTTAATGATTCGTACAGTTCTTACAGTACCCTTCCTCTCTCTCTCCCCTCTATCTCTCCCTATTAGCCTTTATCTCTTCCTATTAGCCTCTGTCTCTCCCCATTAGCCTCTCCTAAGTACTACTTATTCATATTTCTGGCTCACCAGCCATTATAATGTATTACAAAAACTCTAACCTTAGCATCGTTAGGTATTCCATGCATGTGCGCGTGCTTCTTTTCCTTTCAATTGTTGCTTTCCTCTTACATACCTTTATCCCCAAAATAACCTTTCTTTCTGATTCATCTTACTTCCAGTAGGCCCCAGACACTGACATGTGGCTCGTCCCGAGCCACCTAACCCTGGAGTGCTTCATTGATCTCTCTTACGATCGCTTGCAGCTTTTTTGTGATCTTCGTTGCTTGCATTTAGGCCTGTGTGGTATTCTCCTTGAGTGCGTCCAATACCTGCACTACAATGTCGTCGCTAACCATCCTTGAACACTCTACCTGGGTTTGTGCCATATTCATTTTGGCTTCCTCCACCTGTGAAATGACCTCTGTTTCTCTCTCCTAGAGTAGTTCCATTTGAGCCTGGTGCTCCTTTTTATGTGTATGTGCAACTATGAGTTCTTCTTGTAGTTTCTTCATATCCTACACTCCTTTGAAACGCTCTCTGATCGACATTGTCTTCTTCCTCTGCTTGAGGTCCTGGATAGCTTCGATTATCCTTTCTCTTTCCTGGTCCCACTGCTGGACCTACTGATCCTCTTCCATCTTCATCCAGAGTTGTGCTTCTCTCTTGAACAAGTCGGTCACCACATGGACTTGTCGCTCTATCTCCTTTATTTGTGGTGTTGCCTCTTGCTTCCTTTGCTTCTTTACCTATGATGGAGTGGTCGGTGTGATCTTCTCCCTGAGGTGCTCGATCTCCTATTGGTATTGATATTTTTTTTGCAGAATCTAATCATCTTCTGTGTCACCGTGAGTTCGGTTATCTACGTGTTCTTTTGGATTTTCTCATATGCTACGACCAATTTCTACTCCATCCTATTCAAATGGTCCTTCTCATATTTGGTCTCAATATTAGCCTACTCGAGTACCAATTCCATCTCATCCCAATTGTCCTTTTCCTGCTACAATTTCGTTGCATCTGTGAGTGCTTGAGACTGTACCTCCTGTGTGACGCTGACTTGCAGTTTATACAAGGCCTTTCTTGGTATCCGTGTCAATACCAATTTTATTTAGCCAACTATGTATGTTCCTGTCTTACCTCCTCCTCCTCTATCTCTGCGGGTATTTCTCGAATGAGGACTGGAATCCTACAGTCATATTCCCAATCCTTAATGGCCATCTCTATGTCCATTTGCTTGATGCAGTAGCGCACTTGTAGCCATTGATTGTCGGGATCTTTCCACGCCTGGATCCACATCACGTGTCTAGTGGATTTGAAGTTGTCTATGCCCTGAGACTGTGTGATTTCTTCTGGTGTCACCCTCCAAGTATTAGCGATGTTGTCCTGTATGTTGCTGAGACAACCTTCGAATATGGCTGCATTCGCCTTTCTGTTCTTAGAGTCCGAAGCAGACCCCAATGATAAGTATCATGCTTTGTGGCAGGGATTGGGTCTAGTGGAAAAAATGAATACTTAGGGTCCTTCCATCCGATCAAGGCTATCAGGATGAATAGCCACGAATAATGAAATTATGTCCCTAGATCCTGCACATCCTTGCAATCATCTAGGAACAGGTTCAACAAATAAGGGGCCCAACTGAGTGTGGTTCCTTTTGCGCATTGTGTTGCAACTATAAAAACCCTAGTTGGGAATTCCTCCTTGTAGAATTTCCTGAGTAATTTACATGCCATGATTTTTGTGGCCATTCTTGTCGCGACGTCACTAATATGCTTGATGATGATTCCATGCGACACCCTTTCGGTGCCATATTTCTTCTTCATTTCCTCGGCCAATTCTTTCTCCTTTGTTTTTTCCTCAAGGAACTACATGGGATACTCACCCCATGATGGCAGCCCTATGATGTATGTTATTAGCTCTATGACTATTTAGACGAGTTTTTCTAGCCACAAGTATCCACCATAGGTGACTGCCATCAGCTGCTTGATGCAGTTGTTTGCATACTGGCCCCTCCCAAAGTGTGGTAGGTCCAAAAAGCCTAGAATCCCATTTTTGGCCAGTCCTGTAGCCCACTGGACTGGTTGATTAATTGATTCGCCAAAGGGCCCTATACCCACATTCTATAGGTAGACTTGCTTGGCGAACTCTGGGAACTTGTCCATGTCTGTCATGTCATGGTTTGAGTACCTTAATTTCTCCACATGGCCTAACAATTTTTTTGTTCTACGTACCCCTTCTGAAATACATGGAAAGACAATGGTTGTGGTGGGTTGCATGCACGATGACCTTGGTACCATCTGCTTGCCCTTTCGTTGTGGTAGCTAACTCGAGGTTCTAGCCTCCATTGTTCATTATTCTATGTACTCATCTGGTCGGTCGGTGACATCTTCCACTACTCCCTCCTGTGATTTTTCTGGCGTCATTGTCTGTGATATTTTCTGCACAACCATTTCTACCTGGTTTGGAGCCGTCCCATTGTCTCTCGGGGCTTCTTCAAGGTTTTTGGGGTGCACTTGGTTTCTTATGTCCTCAGCATGTTGGCCATGTCCCTCTTCCAACATGTCAATGTCCATGCATGTTGGTGTTGTCTGTTGGGTTTCCTCCAAAATGGGTGTGGGGCTTGCTAGTGTCATATCAGGGGACGAGATTTCATCCATGTTGACAAATTTTGGAGGCTGAGGTGATTTTTGTTCACTTCCCTATGGCTGTGATGGTGCTCTAGTGCTCCTTCAAGGTTATCTGGTGGTTTGGCTCGGTTCTCCCTGTTTGGGTGGTGCCATGTTTGCTTAGTGGCCTCTGCAACCTCTGCAACCTTAACTCTCTGCTTCTTATGCTCTATCGCTCTGTGCCTTTCCTGATTTCACAATAACCTTTCCTTTGCAGCGTTATTTCTTTGTATCGACATTGTGTGAAGCTTGTCAGAGATGTTACCACGATTATGTTTAAATTGAACCGTTGGTTCCCACATACTTGCCATTGATTTCCCTTGTCGTTGCCAGCTGGCATGATTAATACAACATCCCATCAGTCATTTTTGGCATTCAATTATGGTATTCACCATCAGTTGATGCTTCTTTTTCCATATCTGTCTTTCCTGTTGTTTCTGGTTTGTAATGACCATTGGCCTTGTCTCCGTCAAGGTAGAATTTCTAAGTGTGTGTGATCATTCTCTTTTCGGTGCATTATACCTTTGTTGTTTTTTTTTTTTTATGTCCGACCCGATGTGACATTTTTTTTTTAAGTGCTAAGAGGTCGACTGTCCCTATACAATTCAATCAACTCCCATTGATCATCCCTTTGGGTTCTGTTCCTCCTAAATCCTTCAACTATACAACTCCCCCATTTATGACAGTTTTTACTACATATGGTCCTAACTAGTGCATTCTGATTTTTCCTGGATGCTGAAGGGATTTAATGTCATACATCAACACCAAGTCTCCTTGCTTGAAATTTTTCCTCTTGATATGTCTGTCATGCCAATATTTGTCCCTTGCTTTCTGGACTTCTTAGTGGAACCCTGCTACAATCATATCTTCCTCCATTCTCATCAGTTGATTCAGCCTATCCTGTACTGCACCTCATTCTGTCATGTTCGTAATTGCTGATACACGTAGACTGGGTACCAAAAATTCTAGAGGCACCATTGCTTCTTGCCCATATACCAATTTGAATGGCATTTTTCGTGTCAACTTCTTGCATGTGGTCCTTTATGCCCACAATATTGTTGGTATCTTTAGGTCCCAATCATCCCTATTAACGTTACAAATCTTCAAGGATCTTGTTAAAGGATTCTACTGTTCTATTTGCTTGGGGATGATATGATGTATTCTTTTGATGATGACCTTCAAATTCCTCAGTCATAGAATTAATAGTACTATTAATGAAGTGACTTCCTTGGTCAATCATCAAAATTCTAGGGCAACCAAATCTAGTGATCACTTGTTCGAACAGGAAATGTGTTGATGTCTCTACACTACAATCTTTTACTGGTGTTGCTTCTTCCCATCTTGTCAGATATTCTGTCGTGGTGATAATGTACCTCTCTCCTTTCCTTTTTTTTCAGTGGGTTAATTGGTCCCACAAAATCTATTTCCCATTTGTCGAATACCTGCAAAGTTACATGTGGTCGCAGGGGCATCTCATCCCTTCTATTTGGTTTACCAAGCCTTTAACATGCATCACATTTTTGGCAGTACTCTTTTGAGTCTCTGTGAATGTTCGACCACCATAGTCCTGCACATAATACCTTATATGCGGTAGATTTTCCTACATAATGTCCTCCTGTTATTCCCTCATGGACTTCTGCTAAAATCCTTGGTCTTTCATGTTCTAGCACACATCTTCTCAATATGCTCTCTACGCCCATTTTGTATAAGTGTCCCGCAATCAACTAATAGTGTACAACCCAGACTACCAGGTTTTCTTCTACGCAGTGTTATATTCCTATGGCGCAGTCCCTATACTCAAGTACTGGATAATGTCTGTGAAGTATTAATTAGAGATCTATACTAAAAATAACTGTGCGTTTAGAAAGTTGTCCTCTATATTTGTAGGTTCCTCCCCATTCGTGATCCTTGATAGGTGACCAGGTCCTACATTCTACTTCCTTGGCTTGACTATTACTTCAAAATCAAATTCTTGAAACAACAATAGCCATATGAAAATTATCCCCCCCAACATTGGCTTGTTGACTAGGTATTTGAGTGTTGAATGGTCTGTGAACATATTGAAATGTTTCCCCAATAAGTAATGTCTGAACCTCTGAAGCACATAAAACATAGCTAGGAATTCCCTCTCTGTAGTGTTGTAGTTCTGCTTCGATTATGACAGTTTTCTCCTATAAAATGCAATAGGATGATCCAATTTTCTTGCTCATAGTTGCACCAGAATAGCTCCAAGTGCTACGGTCGATGCATCTACATGTACGTGGAATGTCTTCTCCCAGTCTGGGAATACTAGTATTGGTGCAGTTACCATTTTTTATTTCATCATATCCAGACCGTGTTGACAATCCTCATTCCACTGGAACTTTGTGGCTTTCCTTAGCAGTTTCTCCATTGGCACAATGATCTGCCCGTACCCTTTTATAAATTTTCTGTTGTATCCTGTGTGTCCCAATGTCACTCTTAGTTGACAGACTATTTTTGGTGGTGGTAGGTTAACGATTACTGCAGTCTTGGCAGGATCTACTAGTAAACCTTGCTTGCATACTATGTGTCCCAATAATATCCCAAAAGGTGTTCTGAAGATGCACTTCTTGATGTTTAACGATATCTAGCACTACCTACATCTTTATAACATCAACCGCAATACCTCTACATGGTATTTCAATAGACTATAAACTGTCCAATCATCCAAGTATACCTTTAGAAATGAGTGGATAAATTCTTTAAATGTGGCTATGACTACTCTGGAAAGTATTGTTGGTGCATTCTTCATTCTAAAAGGCATGACTATGTACTAGTAGGATCCCCATTCTGTTGCAAATGTAGTCTTGTACCGATATTCTGGTTCTATCTTGATTTGTTGGTAGCCTAATCATCCATTGGTGAATGAGTATTCTTCCTGACCTCCCACATTTTCTAGGACTTCATCTGTAAAGGGTATAGGGAAGGGGTCATGTAGGAAAGCATAATTGAGATTTCTCAGATCTACATAGATTCTTATGCCTCCTTGCTTCTTCTCCTGAACTACCATGGGGATTATCCATTCTGATTCTTCTACTGGTTCTACGATTCTAGCCTCCAACATCCCATCAATCTCAGCTTTGAATTTTTGCTTATATATTGGATTTAGTCTGTATGGTCATTGTCTGATCAGTCTTGCCTCAGCTTTGATTTGTATCTTCATTTCACCTAGCTCTCCTGCTATGCCCTTCATTTATGTGAATTTTGTGGGGAACAGGTCGTTGTACTCACGTAGTAACTTTGTTATGCTTTCCACTATTTTCTCATCCTAGTAGTCTCCAATGTTGTCCAATTTTGGATTCTCAATTGTCCCAATGTTGAATTTTTGCACCTTGATCGGTGCAAGAATTATTTTTGATTCTAGAGGTGGACCTTCCACTTCTCTTTCTCCTTCAACTTCCTCAATATGAATATCACACGGATCGTCTCCATCTAGTACTTCTTCCTGCACATGGTAGCATGCCAATAGTTATTTCATTGTCTGTCTGTTCTATTGTTGCTCTTTTGTTATGAGATCAAATTATGGTTCCTTAATTAATATCACCCCTCTTATTTGTTTAATCATTTCATCTATGTTGAGGTTCTCATGTTCAAATGAGAAAGTGGCTGTAAAGTTTTGTTTTATTATTGTCCAGCTCATAGTTCCTCTGTGCAATTCTTGGTCTATATATCAATTTGTTGGGATTCCCTCTAATGTGTGTATGAAATGATGAGGCCATTCCTTTGGGGGTGTCATTTTCCACGGCACTCTGCACTTCCACTGGTGCCCCTTGTCCATCATATTTCTATTGTTGGTTGCTTCTTTGTTCTGCACCAAAACTAATGTGCAATAGCCGCTTACATTGGTACTAGTCCTTGATTGTTTCTTTGTGTGCACCCCACCATCTTGCAGGTGTGGCCTTGAGTGTTATATCTAGTGATAAGAGTCTCTGATTTTCTAACACTTCATCTTTGCAACGTGTCAATAATTCTTCTAGATCGTTTACCCCATGGAAATTGGGTGGTTCCCTTATCTTCGTACCTACCCATGTTACTGCGCTGCCTATTCTTGCACATCTTCTTGTGGAAACTTTGTGTAGCATCTGTTGCCAGTTCTCTAAACCCGTATTTGAGTCTGAAGCACATGAGGTGATGCTCTGCCAACTAGTTATCCCATCTGCAGTTGGGTTTACATAATCCTCATATCGCACAGTTGTTTTGTACAACTGGCTAATTTCCTCCAAGTCCAAGCAAGTAGGCTCTATGAACCTTTCTCCTTCCGATGGGTCTAATGGCATAATGACCTTGTATTCCCCTGACTCAAAGGTCATTTTCCATGTCTTTAAGTTGATTATGGACTGGTTATCAAACGCCCAATCCAAGCCTAGCAATGTTGTCCAAGGTGTTGTGTCATCCACTATCTCTATTACATCGAAATTAGCTTTAGTGCACACTCCATCCAGGTCTACTATCACTCCTTTTAGTCTCCCAATTAGTAGAACTTTGTGTTGATTTTCCAGTTTTAGCTGAATGAGTAAATATCCTAATGTGGGCTCTCCCATACATTGCCATGTCTTCTTGGGTAATACATTGACTTTGGATCCTAGATCCAATATGATATCTCCCATGTTGAAATCTCCAATTTTGGTGTTCAGGCTGAGCTCCCTACTTATTCTTATCCTTGTATGTAGGTGATTGACTATTTTTTGTTCTAGTTGTCCTTTTGTCTCTACGCTACATCTTTCTAGCATATTTTGTAATACCTTGATAGAGGATGGATCATTTACTAATTTTACACATGATTGCAAAAAGCCTTTGATTGTACTTACTTGTCCTTAGGGTTTCATTTCTTTGGTATGATCCAACGATGGAGGAATCCCATACTCTGGTACTTCCTCACTGTGTTACGTGGTTGAGGTCGACACAATGTCAAGATTCAAAAATTCTTGTTTGGATTGCTTAAATATCTCCTTCTCATTCTGTGCTTCAAACTGCTTCCTTGGTTTGGCATTCTTCTTCACCCATTGGTGTTGTACTGGCTCTTTTCGTACTGTGTCGTTTCCTTTTTTAGCTCCTTCACATGTAACTATGTTAATGTTTCTTCCTTCATCACTCACTTTTGCTGAAATCCATTGAACATTTTGATTGTTTTGATTCCTCTTTTCCTGGATATTCCATAATAACGTAGGACATTCTTCTGTGTCATGATCCGATGTGCGACAATACATACAAGTTGTTGGTGGAAGTGGACATTCTCTTGCATAATGTCCTAGTTGTTGATAGTTGTGACATATCGTTGGTCCTCTACCTCTTCCAAAGCATCCTCTTTCTCTTCCTCTACCTTTGTAGCCAGCTCGATCCCCTCGCGGCGCGTTATACTGAGGCGCTTGGTTATACTACACGATATTGTAGTGGGGTTGCACTGTGTTATATGGTTGATGCGCAGTATTATACTACTGATGTGCAGTGTTGTATGGGGCTGGTACTTGTTTAAACCGAGATGTGGTCTTCCCGGTCATCATTTCTACCTTCACCCTATATGCATCCGATGTCCTCTCTCTCATCAAATCCATGTTTCTACAGTCTTTGTCATCATGGCCTACTGACTTGCAAAATTTACAATACGAACTCTTTGGGACTGTTTGGTACTTCTACATCATTGGGCATTGATATGGATCATGGCCCTGTTTCTTACATATTTTTCACTACAATCCTCTTGTTGGTAATGGATTTGGCATGCCTACTACTATGTACTACGCGAATGTTGGACATTCGTTCTTATGGTGTCCTTATGTCCTACATTTGGTACACCAAACAACTTCTCTTTTGTCATTACTTTTGTTCTAGTTTAACTGGAATGTTAAGTTCTTCATATCCTCCTTCAGCTCCTCAATGGCTAGATCTATCTTCTGATATTGGTTTTCTTCCAATTGTAGGGTTGCCTATGTCTGGAACTTCAGTTGTCGCAGTATATATTTCAAGTGTGGTAATAGTGAGTTGACAAACAGGTGCCTGTGTTGCATATTTGTCATGATATATTTCGGCTTTCCTTTTAGTCGATTGAATCTCTGGTCAATCTCCCATACATATTCTCCTGGTTTCTGTCTAATTTCTATCATCTCGTTCATGTATTGGTCCTCTGAACTTGGCTTCTGAAACTCATTTATCAATATTTTCTTGATGTCTGTTAGTGTCCTTGTCATCCCAAGTGCACTGTTTATGTCTAGACTCATATACAAGTATAGTGCGCAGTATCTTAGCGTGATAGATAGTTGTACAAGTTTAGTGTCTTCATCAATGATCTATTTTTCTTCCTAGATCTTTTCATAGATAAACAAGTTCTTCTCTGGGTCCTCTTATTCTTCTCCTTTGAATTCTGGTACCCTGATGGTGGGATCGTGTCCTGCCATCCCGAATGATGAACTACTACCTCCACGTGGTGTATATACTTGACTAATGCTTCCTGAACTGGTTCCTCCAATTGTTGTTCCTTGTGTAGATGTACTTCCTAAACTGGCTCCACCAATGGTGGTGTTATTTTTGGTGTGTTAGTCTCACATGGGTTTATGGGTTCCACACTGACACTAATATGGATAGGATTGTTGACTTCTATTCCCACTCTTGGTCCTCTCATCTTCCTATCATATGTCACACGCAGGATTTCCTCAATCTGCTCCACATCCCAAAGATCCTCTTTCTCCTCTTCATCACTTTCAAAGCCTTCCCTCGTAGCTACAACTCTCTTCTTGGTGTTTACCTTATATTGGTAGGGTACTCCACTACGTGTCTTTCCAGTTGTCACCATGATCCGCTTGATCTGGTGGTCGTCCATCTTCATTGGGTCCAAGTCTTCCTCCTTCTTTCCTTTGTCTCTTTCTCTTTCCATTTCTCCATTTTATGTCAGTGCTTCCCCCCTTCCCCCATGCACGCAGGGAAGTTTAGATTTCTGAATCCATTGTCATTACACCTTTGTTATATAACAATATCTTATTGGAAGTATATAATTATCAGAGGTAACTACCTCGAGGTCCCTTCAAGAAGTCTTGTTCAGCTGCATTGTATGATTTTGTTGTATCTACTACAAACTCTGTGATAAATCCGACAATAATGTTTTCAAACCAAAACTCTACTGCACACATGAATTTATTATCAACACATTGTAGCTGCATGATCTCTTCATGATTCCACTATAGTTGTCTGATCTGATTCATCGAATGGTTGTCTTTCAATATTTTGATCGAATCCGACAATATGTGTGGGAAATCACAGAAAAATACTTCATGCAAGTCAGTGAATACGTACTTGTCTAGATATTTTCATGGTGTTAACTTGTGGATTCTGTTATCTTTCTGCGCAAACTCTAGCTCCTTTTTCTTCAACTATCTTTCGACCTCTGCCTTTATGGGATTCCATGGTCTCAACATCCCCTTCTAGTGGCACATTCTCTCACCTTTTTGTCGTCCGATCTGGTATTCTTTTGTCACACCTTCCATAGATCTCATGTGATCCATCCCATTGCCCTCCAATCAGATGAAAACATAAACATTTGTTGGTTTTCCCCTTTTATTTTAGTTATTTACCATTACATATTGACCCAGGTTCATAACCAAGAAGCTTCCCAACAAAATCCCTTAAGACTATCGACCTCTCTAGTTACCTAGAAGGCAACGCAGTACATAGAGTGCACTACACAGTCTCACCCAAGATAGGTCTTATGGGTGGCTGCAATACTCAAGTGTTTGCAACCTGGGACTGAGAGAGATCTGTACTTGTATGTCACAACCTTTTTCTATTCTATTTAACATCCTTCTATAACATTTATTCTATGTATGCATGTAAAATACCATATCTACTTAATCACTTCACTCATTCGACATTCATCAATTAATCAAACACAAAGACACATTCATTCAATCCCATAACACAATGTTACCGTGGTTCACCCCCTCCTGGGCTACGTCCACAAAGATCTGGTTTTTCGGATTTTATTATGGTTCAAAAATATATCATGCCACGCGTATTTACATTCTTAGTTCTCTCTCTCCTCAACAACTCCTCGATCCCTATGAGGTTGAATAGATCACACCAGGATCCTCAGCCTACGATCTAACCCTTGGGATCAAGTCACTCATTCCCTCCTTATCTCACTATCTTAATGATTTGTATAGTTATTACAATACCCTTCCTCTCTCTCTTCCCTCTCTCTATCCCTATTAGCCTCTGTCTCTCCCTATTAGCCTATGTATTTCCCCATTAACCTCTCCTAGGTACTACTTATTTATATTTCTGACTCACCATCCATTACAATGTATTACAAAAACCCTAACCCTAGTGTCGTTAGGTCTTCCATGCATGCACGCGTGCTGCTTTTCCTTCCAGCTGCCGCTTTCCTCTTGCATGCCTTTCTCCCCAAAATAGCCTTTCTTTCTAATTTAGCCTACTTCCAACATAACTAATTTCTCCTCGTTGTATTGACTAATATAGATAGACAACTTGATTGACATCCACTACCTCTTGAAGGACAACTTGTTTTACAAGTTAGGACAAGTTGGTGTACATCTAGGTGAGTAGTGGCATAATCTTATCTGTGATGCACACTACATCAAAACAAAGGTCACTTTGGAGTATCAAAGACTCTTATGGTACTATAGAAGTATTTCTATAGAATTCACTCAAGTTGAATGTTTAAAAATATATCAAGTCATGTGTGGTTTGTGCCATCATCAATCCACCAAATCCTTGATAGAGTTTCTATACACCCTTTCCTATTCTAGATTGACTCGGGGAATCCATTTGTATGGATTTATTCAATAAATATCATGTCACCAAGAACCAACTTGATGTGATTGTAGTAGTTGTTAATAGATTTTATGAAATGCATATCCTTACACCTAGATACAAGAAGACTACGATTTCTTAGAAAACCACTCAAATCTTCTTTCAGCGTGTTTGGAAGAACTATGGTCTACCATCTTCAATCATCACCAATCATGAGTCGATATTTGTTATCATATTTTGGAAAACACTCTATTAGCAAATCGACACACAACTATTTATGTTGGCAACATTCCATCCTCACAAATATGGATAGAATGAAGTTGTAAATCACATTGTGGTATAATTTCTTCATATGAACAATGAAAAGAATCACAAAACATGGGATGATATTTTCCCATATATCCAACATAGTTATGACTGAGATCAACATAGTTCAATCGACAAGAGTCCATTTGAAGTCTATTATTGATTTTATCCCTTAGAGTTTATTGACTTAGTCAATCGAATGAATATTTATTTTGACATAGACCATGAACAAAATGAAATCAACAAGGCACTCAATTTCAAAGATAAGGTCTATGAGATTCAAAAACAAGAAAAAATAGATGTTGCATTGAGGTAGTGAAAAAACTAAAGCTTGACATTACAAGCATCATATTCCTCATTCATTCCAAATTGGGGATAATTCTAGTTACATATGAAGAAAGAAAGGTTCAGTGGTCCATATAGGAAGATGAAGCCTTTGTGATATGGTCCTTATACCATGCTTGATAAAATTGGGGAAAATTCCCTTAAGCTTAGCATTTTTCCATACCTAAGATTACATCCAATATTCAATATGGATTTGTTTTTACCCTATTTTCCATTATTTATAGAATAGACTAAGTTATAGCCTAAATATCCAGACGAAATCCACCTAGATGTTTAGGAGCCACTTGCAATCGGCACTACTTTTGGACAATAAGCATGCCATACAAGGATGTTAACAATTCCCTTATTTCAAGTGGGTAAAGAAGGACAAATCCCATCACAAGGAAAGTGGTACAATACCATTAAGTTGGATCAAAATTTTCCTCATATACATAAGTGGGAAATGGTCCCCCTCATCTACATAAGTGAGAAAAGGTGACCATTTACAACTAAGGGGGAATTCTTGATCCATTCAAAGACTTTATTGGAATCCATTGATTATCACCTACTCTCAATCAATTGTTTGGTTGAAACTTATGATTGAATCCCCGCAATCGATCCTTGAATCAATTGAATCACACATTCCTTGACTGAGTCAACTCATGCATCCTTCGATGAGTATTTTTTATTATCCTACATGTATAATGTCAAGGATGACTCAACACATGTGAGAAAACATTATAGACCCAAGGGTTATCTCAAATGGTTCTGAGCCAGACATGAAGTTATCCCTGGTGGAGGAGGTCACATGTTCGAATATCTTGTTCTCCCTTGTGGTTAGGCCCCATAATGAGGGCCAACAGTTTACCCCATTTACCATCCATGAAGTGGGGAAGTACTCAGGGGTTTCCCGTGAGGTATTCCATCGGAAAAGATGTCAGACAACATCTTGAGTAGTCAATAAAGACTGGAAAAGCACCATTGGCCTAGCATTGTATGTCTCTTCTGTTGAAGTTTTACTTATAGAACTAGCATTTACGATTCTTCTTTATTATTATAATCATTTAGCACATTAGTTGCATAGATAATATCACTAAAAGAGAGGAAAACACATAAACAATAGAGACACATATATTATCCTCGAAAACCCTCATGGGGGATAAAACCCAACAAAAACTTCCTCAATTTAGATAGACCAAAGACCGAATAGAATATCCTCCTCTACTTCTTCACTCGGAAGAGTAGCACACCACTTAACCAAGAAATACCAAGAGATAGACCAAAAATCTCCTTGACCTCACCCCTAGTTGTAGCAGCTACTCCTCCAAGACTTGTGCACTTCTTCATAGTTGCAGAGCTAGTGTGATGAGTGTGTCCAAATGAGGCGTTGGCCTCTCTTATAAATGGTGGTCTAGCCAACCTTTAATTAGGTCTCGTCTGACTTGTCACTTTACCCTCTTAATTTACATTTAACTGTGAAGTCACAATAAGGTCGGCTTTTACTAAGGAACAATAAGGCCTAATTAAATATAATATAATAATATTATTCAACTCTCTCTCAGGTAGAATATTATTCGAAGTTACAATATTTCAACACTCCCCATTAACAAGAAGGTTATTCTACTGACAACAGTAATAACAATTGATTGGAATCAATACATCATCAAGAGGAGGGGACATCATCATCAACATCGGGAACACTGTCTATCATAACTATAGGTCATAGAAAGTTTTTCGCATCATCAACATTAGTAGAAACTGAACATCATCATCATTTGTAGCTTGGAGCTAGAGTAACATCATCATCATCAACAACAGTATGAAGTTGGAACATCAACATCAATAGCACGAAGCTAGAACATCAACATCAACAACACAGAGGTAGAATATCAACATCATCAACAACTATATGTGGCAATAGAATGAGGCAGGTGCATCAACAAAAGCTTATGTGGTACTCTGACAGACTGTCCTTACCAGAACTTCGATATATTCCTAGGAATCATAAGATTCCCTAGGATATAAAATCCTGACAAGCTACCATGTGGTACTTTGATAGAACATCCTTACCGGACCTTCAGGATCTGCCCAAGAATCATAAGATTCCCTAGGATATAAAATCCTAATTCAGCTACCAGTACTGACCATAGTTGACATATACATGCATAGGTACTCTGACAGACCATCCTTACCAACCTTCAGGATATGCCTAGGGATGATCAGTTCCCTAGGATATAAAATCCTAACTAAGCTACCCGATGTTGGTCAAAATACCATAGTATCATCAACATCACTCCCCCTTTCGAGAGATGTCCTTTCAGAAAACACCAAGATTGTCTCAAAATTACTCAAAACTCACATGAGACAGAGGCTTAGTCAACACATATGCAACCTGCTCATATGTGCCAACATATTGGAGCTTTACAATTCCCTTCTTCACCATGTCATGAATGTAATGATACCATATCTCTATGTGCTTCATCTTATCATGGAACACTGGGTTCTATGTCATATTTATGCAACTATGGTTATCACATAGAATCATGGTAGCTTCCATCTCCGAATCGAATAGAATTGTCAACAACTTTCGAAGCCATATGGCTTCACAACTGCCACAACATGCTGCAATGTACTTTGCTTTTGTCATGCTGAGAGAACTACTAAATTGCTTCTTGCTTTTCCATGAAGTCATGGCTGACCCCAAGTGGTAACAACATCCTGAAGTGGTTTTTCTATTTGAAACACTTCCAGCCCAATCTGAATCAGTATAGCCATACAATTTGAAGTCACAATCTCCAGTAAAATAGAGGCCACAACCCAACGTACCCTTAAGGTATCTAATCATCTACAACGTGAAAATGTCTAGGCTCCACCAAAAATTGACTCAAGGTGTTCATATCAAAGCATATATCTGGTTTGGTATTCGTCAATTACATCAACGAACTAATCATTCGTCTGTCTAGAGTAACATCAACTATTTCTGACAAAGTATCATCCAATAACTTAGATTAATCTCCATAGGATTGGACATGGCTCTATAGTCCATCATGTCAAATCTATTCAGAATTTCCACAACATAGTTTCCTTGACTAAGGAAAATCTCTTCTGGGCTCTTCCATACTTCAATACCTAAGAAATAATGCATCAAGCCTAGGTCCTCATTTCAAATTCAGCGACAACCTTCTTCTTACAATCTGTGATGAGTTTTTCTTCATCTGTTAAGAATAAGTCATCCACATATAGGATCAATATAACTAGTCCATCATTCTCAATATTGAAGTAAAGATTGGGATCATCTTAACTCTTGGTAAATCCCAAGCTCATCAGAAAACTATCAATCCTTCCATACCAAGCTCTTGGAGCTTGATTTAACTTGCATACATGAGTCTTCATGTCCTGTATTTCAAAACCAAATTTTCACATCATATTGTACCAACCTAGTACACTTTCTTAGCTCCAACTCAATTTGCATAATCATGTGTTGGTTCTATGTGATTTCTGCAAAGAACTGTTTTTCTCACTGCCTGAGAGTATGTCCTCTACTTTTTCTGCAAATGTTCCTTCTAGAACTGGGACTCTGCACATGCAGCTGCTATTTTTGAAGTTGAGAATGACTTTTCTATTCTCACTGTAGCTGCTAAACTCTAAGAGTAGCTCCTCTATTCTATCATGGAAATAGTCTCATTTGAAATTGAATGTAGATTTTCTTCTTTCATGGGGGCAAATCAATCTCAAATACAAGTACTACTCCCCTTGAATCTCATATTGTATCAAAATCATGGTTTTTCTAGATATCTTCACGAACACTGAAACTATTTCTTCGATTATTAGAGCAAGTGTCTCGACATAGTATTCTCCCTCTTGCTGGGAGAATCGTCTAGACAAAAATCGGGATTTCTACATATTTATATTGTTATCTACAACATGATTGATCTATTAGATCAATCTTGGAAGTCACCACTGACTTCCCTTCTGGTCTCAAAGAAAAATATATATCCCAATCCTTCTTACTGGTTTCCTCCTCTGTCACTGAAACAAGGGAATCTTCTCAGGAGATTCCATGTCTAATAGAGGTCTCTAAATCTGTGCTTTAGTCTTATCAACTCATGAAATATGTCTGTCAATCCTAAAATATGTCTATGTTTCCCATATGATCCTTTCTTTACTATGAATCTTGATTTTTTCTGAGTCTACAAAAAATTCAAAGTCTTTGTAGGATATACTTGGTGTTGAATACCAAGTCTTAATATGAAAAATTGAGTCAGACTTCAGATGAATTTTTCTTCCTGTGCAGTTGGCTTCATTATCCATTGACCAAGTCTACTGTGAGTTCTATTCGAATGTTCAGTCATCTTTGGATCCTTCTTCTCCTTACAATCAATCTTCATATGAGATAATTTGTATCTCAAAAGTAGCTTCTTCTTCATCTTCTTTGGTACATGGATGTATACGGTCATGTATACAACTTGGATAGTCTGCTCCATGTCTCGTCTAATATGTTACCTCATGAAACCATCAATATAGCTTCCCCAAGGTTATCACATGTGACCTACCCAAAACAAGAACAACAAGGGAGAAACAACAAACAATAATAATACTCTTTATAAAAATAATAAAACAATAGTGAGAAAAATAGTTATAGTAGCTCAATTAGAGCTATCACTTGTGACCTTCCTGAAACAAGGGTAAAAAGTAAGAAATACAATAATAAGGAATGAGAGAAACACTCTTCTAGTGTTGTGATCAATCATTCCTCCATGGTAACCTGGAAACAAAACAAGAAGTTTCTCCTGGAGGAGACGTTATTTATATTTAGTAAATGATTATAGTAAGAATTTATCTCAGTAGTGCTATGGTTATATTGAGAACACTGTGAGACATACTATGGATTACATGCATAATATTATTGAGCTCCTGTACCAGGGATAATGGCCCAATTATAATTTTCAGGACTCCAGTGTCTGGAGCAATGGCCTGACTCAAATGAACATATCCGATGAGTTCCCAAAACCATGGAGAATAACCCATCCTAATAATAAATGACTCGAATGAGAACTTATTTGACTCTTGTACTAGGGATAATGGTCCAACTAACCAAGACAGACTATTGGGTTTGCAGACAAGGGAAAATGACCTATATTGCATCAATTACAACATGTATATGATGAGATCGCAGCTTCTTTGCACATGCAATAATACAAATTGAAATCTAGACATGTTCTTGATTTGACAATCAAGCACAATTAACTAACTAAATAGGATACATACCTTGTACTTTACTAAATTTTTGTTGTCAAAAGGATGATACTACTAAAACAAATGTATACATATTATTATCAAAATATGCTTAACACATAATAACAAATATACAGTAAAATTGGTTTCTATTCAATAAGGAAATAAGTTGAAACTGTAAAATGCAGTGGAAAGCAAGCTTGCTAGAATGGTGTCGGATTATCTCTAAGAAGAGATGTGATGGATGTGCTCATTCGCAAGAAGATGATTACAATGAGCCTATGAAGGCCTTTTTACAATAAAAAGGAATGTCAAAAAACCTAGACATCCAAAAACCTAACCCTAGGAGATGAAGCGCCAAAAGTCATGTGGGCCCCATTTGGGTAAGCTAGTACATCAAATTCCTAGGGTTGTAGCTTTTGCATACGATCTCTATTTTAGGTGCACGATAGCCCATTGGAAATATCTATTCAAGGAATACACATGTTTCCATCAGACTCTGACTCTGTCTATGATTTAACTATGGAGAGCCATAAAAACGTTGTTTAGGGCCTCAAAACGGCCCTAGAAGTCTGGGACCCGAAAACTAGGAAAAAATTGCCAAAATGAGCTAGTTGGAATAGGTGGGAGGCCACTGAAATCCATCAGGATCAATCCTCCCACCTTAGGAAGCAATGGTTTCCATTGTATTGAGTGCCCCCATCAGATGAGGAAAATTCTATTGAATTTGGCCTCGGGTGAGCCACTTGCCTTGGTGCAAGAGTTGCCCTGCCTTAACAACTCGATAAAGCTGGATCTATTGTTGGTGAGTGCCCTTGACTTATTTTTCCACAATATGATCATTGGATGCCTATTGTATGCATTCGGGCTTGAGCTCTGTTGGTGTCAGTTGTTTTTTTATCTTTGAGGTGTCCAATAATGGTGGGAAATAAGGTCGGAGGAGATCCACGTTGAATAGTGGGTGCATGCCAAGGAAATGAGGAATGTTGAGCTCAAAAGAATTATCACCCATAGCCTTGGTGATGGTGTATGGACCATAATGGAGTGGGTGAAGCTTATGATGGGGTCCTGTAAGGTGTTCTTTCTTCAAGTTCAACCAAACTTTGTCGCCCACCTAAAACTTATGTGGCACACAGTGTTGATCATGATGTTTCTTGTACTTGTCATTGGACTTCTGTAGGATATCCTGAACCTGTTGGAAGATGTGTTGGATCCACTCAATGAACCAGGTGGCTTTGTTAGCTTCCGTTGGAGTAGGAGATGAGTCGGTTGAGGTGACCGCAAGGGGTAGTGCAACATTTATGGGACCTAATGGTTGGAATACCAACCCCACCTGAAATGGGTTGTGGCCAGTTGAGCTATGCATGGATTGGTTATAGCTATGTTAAAAATAGGGAAGACTCTCATCCCATGTGCGAGGGCTCTTGGAATTTACATGCGTAGGATATGCACGATCATTTGATTTACGACCTCGGTTTGGCCATCTATCTAGGGGTGGAAGGTCATGGATTTGGTGAGCTTGGTGTCCAGCAACAACTAGAGGTTGGACCAGAATGTGCTAACAAATTGATTGTCCCGATAAGAGACAATAGTTTGTGGAATTACAAAATTTACCCAGACTCATTCAAAGAAGAACTTGGCAGTGGCCTCTGTTGTGATGCTCTTCTTGCAGGTGGCCATAATCGCCATCTTAGAAAAGAGATCAACAACCACAAAAACACAATAATTTCCCCGCTTGGCGGATGTGAGGCCCAATATGTAGTCCATTGAGATGGATATCCATGGCTTGTCAGGAGTAAACAGAGGGGTGTACTAGCCCTGTTTCTTAGTGGTCGGTTTCGCAATAGTGCAGGAATTGCAAGACCTGATATGTTTGTTGACCTCCTGTTGAAGTTTTGGCGAGTATAAATTTTTCTACAGATATTTTTTATGCTGAAGTGTCCTACCACCTGACTGTAGTGGGATTCCCAGATCAGCTTTGCTCGCTTGCTTGATGGAACAAATATATGGTCCAGACGGCACAACAACTCATCCTGAAGATCGAAATTAGAGACAATTGTGTTTTCTCTCAACAATTGGTAGGTGGTGGTGAAGTCTAGGTCTGTATCATTGATTTGGGTCCATCCAAAGGTCTCATGGCCACAAGAATCTAGCACCGTGGTGAGTGCCACGACTAGTGGTCTGCTAAAGCAATCATCGATGTAGTTGGTGATTCTTGTTTTATACTTGATGTTGAGATGGAATTGTTGCAAGTATGTGGACCAATTCTGATGGAATTCATTCAACAATTTTCCTTATGTCTGCATGAACTGCAGTGGCTTATGATCAGTGTGGATGGTTGTATCCTTCCAAAGAATGTAATGTCTCCACTCGTGGCATACTTGCACAATGAGTACATTTCTTTATTGTAAGTATGGTACTTACAGACAACATTCGATAGTGTCTTACTATGATAGGCCATGGGGTGGTCGAGCTGAGTGAGAAAAACACCCACAACATATTCTAAAGTATATGTCTCGATCTCAAAGGGTTGTTGCAGGTCTAGTAATGAAAGTACTAGGTTTGAGCACAAGCACTGCTTCAAATCCTTGAACTCTTTTTGTTTGGACCGAAACCACACCAATTTTTCCTTACCACCACCCATGGTTACTTGGTTGAGGACCTAAGCAATATGTTAGAATCCCAACATGAACCTGCGATAGAAATTGGCAAGGCCCAAGAAGCTCTAATGCTTAGTGAGTGTGGTTGGGGCTGGCCAGTCACGAATGACTTGGATATTGGATGGATACACATATACAACATGTTGATCAATGATGTAGCCCAATTAATGGACCCTGTCCATCCTGAAGGAGAATTTTTCCAAGTTGGTGTATATCTTGTGCTGTCCCAGGGTGTGCAGAACCTGCTGAATATGTTGCAAGTGTTTTGCCCAAGTCTTACTGTAAATGAGGATGTCATCTAGATACAAAACTATAAATGTATTGGTGAATGGTCACATGATATCGTCCATCATCCTCATGAAAGTGGCTGGAGAATTTTTCAAATGAAAGGGAATGACCAACCATTCAAAAAGACCTTCCTTTGACTTGAAGGTGGTCTTCCATACATCTCTTTGTTCTATCGGGACCTAGTGGTAGCCAGACTTCAAATCAATTTTAATGAAGTATTTGTCCCCCATGAATTGATCAAGGAGGTTGTCGATTTGGGGAATCAGGTACTGGTTTCTTACTGTGATTTTATTCAGGGCTCGATAATCAATGCAGAGTCACCATGTTCCATCTTTCTTCTCTACAAGCACAATTGGGCTCCCACAAGATGATGAGCTGGGAAGGATGTTCCTATTGTGGAGAAGTTCTTGGATCTACTGCTTGATATCCTCATTCTCTAATATAGAGTGGCGGTAGACTGGCCCATTGGAAAGAAGTGCATCGGGGGTTAGATCGATGGGGTGCTTGACCTGAGAGTGAAGACGTACCCTAGTAGGTGAGGAGAAGATATCTGAGTATTCTTCCAAGACCTTATCCACTTGCTTTTGCTATGTGGAGAGATCAATCGTGGAGATCGTGGATGTGGCTGCAATATTTCCCTCATTCTAAGAGTGAATCACAAAGAAGACAAACTTCCCTGTCTGAGAGATGACCTTTCTACATTGCTTGGCAGAGATCAAGGAAATAACACTAGGTGGGACTGCCTCAGGTATCCTTTACAATTTCTTGTTCAAATTAATAATATCACTTTGAGGCCTAGAATCATATACAGAATGATGTTTCCATAAATATGGTTGGCCGAAAAAAACATTACAAACTTCTAGAGGGGCAACATCACACAATACCTCATCTTTGAAGGGCTTGATGTCATATGACAAGAGGCACTGTTGGCTGACATAGATGTTGCTTCCTTGGTGGATCCATCCAATGGTGTAGGGCTATAGGTATGGTGTTGTCAACAGGGCAAGTAACTTGAAAACCTCTACTAAGATGAGGTTCTTCTGGCTACCACTATCAATGATGAAGTGCAGCGGGGTACCCTTCACCCACATCTGTGAATGAAAAAGGAACTCGATATTTTTCCTTGGTGGTAGCAATGGTAGCACTAGGTTCTGCATCAATGATCCATCTCCCCCTTTCTGGTTCTGACTTAGAGTCAGAACCCGCATCTGATTCATAGGCTTTCACCCTAGCCACCAACGACCACTTTGAGCGGAAATCAACAGTGTTATGCCAGGGGCTCTTATGGAAGTCGCACCACTTCCAAGTATCTTTCTTTGTCTTTCAACTGCCCTTATTTGCTTGTGACATAGAATGGGTTGTCCTGAGGCTATCCATATTTACTCTGTCCTTTGTTTTGTGGGTTAGGGATTCCCTTTCTTGGATTTTGCTGTGAGGGGTTCCCAGGCCCAAATTACTGTGTATTTTGTTTGAGCTTCTGCTCGATTTTGACGACATATCAGTAGCCTTCTCCCAAGGATGAGATGTCCAGAAACTCCATTTAATCCTGGATGTGTCTATGCATACCGTCGTGATACTTGAGCACTAGATGTCACTCAAAATCTTTGATACCTAGCTTGGTGTGCAAGGTATGGAAGATATTTGTGAACTCGGGCACTGCTTGGTCTCTTTCATGCTGCAGTGTGGTCCATTTTGTGTACATGTCATCATAACTTCCAACATGGTAGTATTGTTCCTTAATAGCATCCCTTAAGGACTCTCAGGTGACCATGACTATAAATAATGAGGAGCACAAAAGTTTCCTATGTTTCCTTTTTCTCACAGAAAGTTTCCCACCAATCTTTGACATGGGGAACGACTTTGAGGAGCACAAAAGTAATCTTTTCTCTATTCGAGAAGTTATGGATAGAGAAATACTCTTCTAGCAGATTCAAACATTTGTACCTTGAAGGGGGTGGCACCTCCGTTTGAGGAAGATGTGTCACTTTTTGGTAGTTGTCAAAGGATTTGTGCAAAACTATCCATCATATCGTTCCTCTATTACATGAGGGCTTCCTCGAGCAACATTTTGAAGAGATATCATGTCCTTTCATATTTATTTTCTCTCGCCATGAGAGGTCACCTGGGCGTGCAAGCGATTTTTTCCTCAAGAGAAACAAGCTTGAGACCCAATTCGTTGTACCTTGACCTCGTTGGGATCAGTGTGGATGGCTGTCTCTGTCCAAAGAATGTAATGTCTCCACTCGTGGCATACTTGCACAATGGATTACATTTCGTTATTGTAAGTATGGTACTTACAGACAACATTTGATAGTGTCTCACTATGATAGGCCATGGGGTGGTCGAGCTGAGTGAGAAAAACACCCACAACATATTCTAAAGTATATGTCTCGATCTCAAAGGGTTGTTGTAGGTCCAGTAATGAAAGTACTGGGTTTGAGCACAAGCACTGCTTCAAATCCTTGAACTCTTTTTGTTTGGACCGAAACCACACAAATTTTTCCTTACCACCACCCCTGGTTACTTGGTTGAGGACCTAAGCAATATGTCAGAATCCCAACATGAACCTGCGGTAGAAATTGGCAAGGCCCAAGAAGCTCTAATGCTCAGTGAGTGTGGTTGGGGCTGGCCAGTCACGAATGACTTGGATATTGGATGGATACACATATACACCATGTTGATCAATGATGTAGCCCAATTAATGGACCCCGTCCATCCTAAAGGAGAATTTTTCCAAGTTGGTGTATATCTTGTGCTGTCGCAGGGTGTGCAGAACGTGCTTAATATGTTGCAAGTGTTTTGCCCAAGTCTTACTGTAAATGAGGATGTCATCTAGATACAACACTATAAATGTATTGGTGAGTGGTCAGATGATATCGTCCATCATCCTCATGAAAGTGGCTGGAGAATTTTTCAAATGAAAGTGCATGACCAACCATTCAAAAAGACCTTCCTTTGACTTGAAGGTGGTCTTCCATACATCTCTTTGTTCTATCGGGACCTAGTGGTAGCCAGACTTCAAATCAATTTTAATGAAGTATTTGGCCCCCGTGAACTGATCAAGGAGGTCATCGATTTGGGGAATCAGGTACTGGTTTCTTACTGTGATTTTATTCAGGGCTCGATAATCAATGCAGAGTCACCATGTTCCATCTTTCTTCTCTAAAAGCACAATTGGGCTCCCACAAGATGATGAGATGGGAAGGATGTTCCTATTGTGGAGAAGTTCTTGGATCTACTGCTTGATATCCTCATTCTCTAATATAGAGTGGTGGTAGACTGGCCCATTGGAAAGAAGTGCGTCGGGGGTTAGATCAATGGGGTGCTTGACCTGAGAGTGAAGACGTACCCTAGTAGGTGAGGAGAAGATATATGAGTATTCTTCCAAGACCTTATCCACTTGCTTCTGCTATGTGGAGAGATCAGTCGTGGAGATCGTGGATGTGGCTGCAATATTTCCCTCATTCTAAGAGTGAATCACAAAGAAGACAAACTTCCCTATCTGAGAGATGACCTTTCTACATTGCTTGGCAGAGATCAAGGAAATAACACTAGGTGGGACTGCCTCAGGTATCCTTTACAATTTCTTGTTGAAATTAATAATATCACTTTGAGGCCTAGAATCATATACAAAATGATGTTTCCATAAATATTGTTGGCCAAAAAGAACATTACAAACTTCTAGAGGGGAAAAATCACACAATACCTCGTCTTTGAAGGGCTTGATGTCATATGACAAGAGGCACTGTTGGCTGACACATATGTTGCTTCCTTGGTGGATCCATCCAATGGTGTAGGGCTATAGGTATGGTGTTTTAAACAGGGCGAGTCACTTGAAAACCTCTACTAAGATGAGGTTCTTCTGGCTACCACTATCAATGATGAAGTGCAGCGGGGTACCCTTCACCCACATCTATGAATGAAAAAGGAACTCGATATTTTTCCTTGGTGGTAGCAATGGTAGCACTAGGTTCTGCATCAATGATCCATATCCCCCTTTCTGGTTCTGACTCAGAGTCAGAACCCTCATCTGATTCATAGGCTTTCACCCCAGCCACCAATGACCACTTTGAGCGGCAATCAACAGTGTTATGCCAGGGGCTCTTATGGAAGTCGCACCACTTCCAGGTATCTTTCTTTGTCATTCAACTGCCCTTATTTGCTTGCGACATAGACTGGGTTGTCCTAAGGCTATCCATATTTACTCTGTCCTTTGTTCTGTGGGTTAGGGATGCCCTTTCTTGGATTTTGCTGTGAGGGGTTCCCAGGCCCAAATTACTGTGTATTTTGTTTGAGCTTCTGCTCGATTTTGACGACATATCAGTAGCCTTCTCCCAAGGATGAGATGTCCAGAAACTCCATTTAATCCTGGATGTGTCTATGCATACCGTCGTGATACTTGAGCACTAGATGTCACTCAAAATCTTTGATACCTAGCTTGGTGTGCAAGGTATGGAAGATATTTGTGAACTCAGGCACTGCTTGGTCTCTTTCATGCTGCAGTGTGGTCCATTTTGTGTACATGTCATCATAACTTCCAACATGGTAGTATTGTTCCTTAATAGCATCCCTTAAGGACTCTCAGGTGACCATGACTATAAATAATGAGGGGTCCTATGTTTCCTTTTTCTCACAGAAAGTTTCCCACCAATCTTTGACATGGGGAACGACTTTGAGGAGCACAAAAGTAATCTTTTCTCTATTCGAGAAGTTATGGATAGAGAAATACTCTTCTAGCAGATTCAAACATTTGTACCTTGAAGGGGGTGGCACGTCCGTTTGAGGAAGATGTGTCACTTTTTGGTAGTTTCCGAAGGATTTGTGAAAAAATATCCATCATATCGTTCCTCTATTACATGAGGGCTTCCTCGAGCAACATTTTGAAGAGATATCATGTTCTTTCATATTTATTTTCTCTCGCCATGAGAAGTCACCTGGGCGTGCAAGAGATTTTGTCCTCAAGAGAAACAAGCTTGAGACCCAATTCGTTGTACCTTGACCTCGTTGGGGACATGCATTAAAAACGACAAGGAGAAAACTACTCTGATACCACTGATCCAGATTTTATGAGAAGAAAGAAATGAATACAGATTCTTATTAAAATATGCTTAAGACAAAATAAAAAATATACCGTAAAACTGGTTTCTATTCAATAAGGAAACAAGTTGAAACTGTAAAATGCAGTAGAAAGCAAGCTTGCTAGAATGGTGACAGCTTATCTTCGAGAAGAGATGTGATGGCTATGCTCATTCGCAAGAAAATTATTACAATGAGGATCTGAAGGCATTTTTACAATAAATAGGAATGTAAAAAACCCTAGACATCCAAAAACCTAACCCTGGTATATGAAGCACCAAACGTCATGTGGGCCTTGTTTGGGTAAGTTAGTACATCAACTTCCTGGGGTCATTAACTTTTGCATACGATCTCCATTTTAGGCACACAATATCCCATTGGAAAGGTCTATTCGAGGACTACTCATGTTTCCATCAGACTCTGACTATGTCTACATTCTGTCTATGGATATCCCTAAAACGATGTTTAGGGTCTCAAAACGGCTCCACAAGTTAGGGAGCCAAAACTAGGAAAAACCTGCAAAACTGGAAAACTGCCAAAATAAGGCAGTTGGAATAGGTGGGAGGCCACCAACATCCATCTAGATCATAGGTTTTGAATGAAATTTGTTTCCTCATATCACTCTTAAATATGTCTCTCTTCTGTTGTCCAAAACTACAGAGATAAAGTAAGTGCAATGCTGGTCCATCATCTCCTTGTGCAAATGTTTTGAGGCTTACATTTTCTTCATTGTCATAGGTGTCCAAATGACCTAGCCTCAAGCCTCCTTCAAGATAGTCATAAACTACATGCATAGCCCAACGTTTATTAGATGTCACTAAGAAAGTGTTTTGATCACTTCTTTGTCACCAAGTGACCAGTCCCCGGACTCAAAACCAATTAACAGTAGAGCATAACATAGCTCTAAAACCAGTCACTAAACTCTGTCACATTAAGCCCAAATCAAGTACTTACCTATATTATTTCTTCTAAAACTTGAACTAATATCCTACCTGATATTTGCTTGAGATACACACGAGGACGAAATTTAAAAGATTCTTAAAAATTACCTATAATGAGCTCTGATATTTTTCTTGAATTTTATCCTCAAGCTTCACACAACAGACTTTAGATATGCTCCAAAATTTGTGCCCAAATTGGATCTGTAGCTCTGCCTGGAACAAGACTGAACTTTGCCTTAAATCTGGTCTAAGAGAAGGTCATGAAGTTTTCCTTAGCTCTGATATTATAGAAGACATGTACCATTCCTAAAACTCACCTCAAACAGACCTTAAACTTGGTTTAAGCACTCCTAAAATATTCTCCCAAACATCCTTCTATATTCACTGAAATATTCTATGCTTAGCCTCATATTCCTTGTGAAAATGCCCTCTTTCAGGGTCTCTCTAATACCATGTTAATTTTCAAGATTAAATAGATAACAACAATTCACAATAGTGTTATTTGACCTTTAACAATTAACTAGAACATTAACTGAAGCATAAGGATCATTGAAAGAAATACATTCACATAGAGGACAAGTATTTATCTTGGGAAACCCTAAAGGGGAAGAAAAGCCAACAAACTTCTTCTTGTGATATATTGATCAGCCAAACAAGTATAATGGACTTACAAGACTCTTCTAGAAAGAGGGAGATAATATACTAGCACTAAGACAATAGATCTTACTTTTTTCACTGTGTCTTCAATATATCTGAGCCTCTACCAGTAGCGTTTTCTATCCTCTAGTTGTTGTCACAAAACTGTTTTGTTGTTTCTTTTTGGCTGCCCCAAATCTGGCCTTAAGGTTCTCTCAGAACTTCCCTTAAAGGTGCCTAAGATTTCTTCCTAGAAAAGAGTTTTTCCACCCTCAAAAAAACCCCTTAGATGTCGTCTAGAACATCCTTTATTTGTTGTTCAGAACACCTTCAGTTGTTGTCCAAAACACCTTCAGAACAAAGTATATTTGTGTAACACCCTGTTTGCCCCAATTTGTAATTAATCATAAAGTAGGAATTACCATGCTAATGCATGAGGAAAATGTAAATGTATTATTGTTTGATTTGCCAATAACTGACTGTGGGGGTGAAGCCTTGAAAGTACTAGCCATGATATCACTAGAGGAAGAATGTGAAAACTATAAGAGAGGGTTCATGTATAAAATAACCAAAAATCTCCCTTGATAAGGATGACAAGCCTCCTTCAAATCCCAAGGAAAGAAAATCATTCAATGAAGAAAGGACTGGTGGTTGAATCACCAACCACCCCCATGAATGGAAATAGGGGCTGTCAGTCCGAAGTACCATAGGGACTTCCAGACCTGAGCTTCCTTCTGACAGAAGGAACCAGATAGGTCGGAAAAAACCTTCCCAAGTAAGAGGGACACACACAGAGGAAAGGAAGGCACCAAATGAGGGTGGAATCTCACAAGGAAGAGGCGCGAAGCTCTCCAATGAATCAAGAACAAAATACTGCAAGATTGATGTCAAAGAGAATCTGAGAAACCTCGCCGAGGCCACAACCGAGTGAGAAAGCTCTGATTTGCAGAAAACAGGATAGGAACAGAAGCTGAAATAGAGAGAGAACCCTCGAGAAATGTTAGAATTCCCTGGTGATATCATGGCTTGGCACAAGGGTGGACAGAGTGCTAAGAATGAATGCCTCTGAGCCTATGGTTGGGTGGAAGGATGAACATCCATAGTCAGTTGGTTGGCGGAAACCTGTAATAGATACTGTATCAAGAATGTGAATGAATGCTAAATGGATATACTGTATCCCTTCTATTTCTTCTTGGTTGTATAATTAGGCAAGTAAGGAATTATATGGCTCAGACATGAATTTTTCTCATAAATTCTGGAGTTCTATAGCGTCTTGAGATAGAGCCACGAACTGTGAGCTCGTCAACCTTAGGTGGAGCCGCATGTATGATGGTTTACTCATCTAGTCATTCTGAGTCCCTTGTTGGACAGAGTTTGTTAATCTCATGAGAGGTAGTGCCAATATGCACAGGTTGTCTGTGATGAAATAGAACCCCATAACCCCTTGATGAATAGTTGTACTGAAGACTCTTCTAAGAGTCAAGTCTAGGAGACAGAGTGCAAAGCTCTCAAGTCTTTCATAGCTGACGAAGCTGAGGAATGATAGTGAGTTTCAAATACCGAAGGAGAGTACCCTTTCGTTTGTTAGATGAACGAATGAGATCCTTTTGGGGGATTTGAGGTTTTTCACAACCGTTAGATTGGAGGAAGGAACATAGGTGTTAATGCCTCAACCCCTTTAAGCCTTCGCAAGTAGCGAAGGAATCAGGACCATAGATCCAAGGATCTGACGGAGCCCTATTGATCATCGATCTTAGCCTTTGTATAGGAAGGAGAGTAGCATTTCACTGACTCATGACTTGGAGTGGTCAAGGGTAGGACTGCATGAACTCACGATTCATGAGAGTGTGACGTGATCATGACCATTGGATCTAGACCACGAGAGAACCGTGGGATCAGAACTTTCATGGTTATCGCCTATCGAGGGTTTGAAACTTGAGAGAGTTTCTTTTCAACTGTAGAAGTCACAAAGTGTCGAGCACTGAGGGCTCATGCAAACACATGGCACCTCCGTTAGGTGGAGACCGCGTGGTTAACAGGTGGCGTTACAACAAGCACCTAGAGAAAGGTGGGAGTGGGTGACAGGTGATGGACACATGTCGCCTGGGAAAGATTCAACCCATTGTTGACTTATCGTATCTCGAGAATTCACGAAGGAGGAGCATGAGGTATCAACACTCCAACTTGGGAAGTCATGAGATGCGAGAAGCACTAGTATTTATCTTAGGAAGTGGGTGACCCATTGTTGACTTATCGTGGCTCAAGGTTTCACAGGATGAAGAAGTTGCACCCTGATCGTTAAGGCCATGAAACGCCGAGAGCATAGGTCACATGTGACGGGCGGCAATGGAACAGCTCGTGAGCAAAGTACAGTGGATGAGACAAGTGGTGTGTGCGCGTCTCTTTGGCAGAGCCCATGTAATTTTGATCTCTCGCATCTCAGGATTTTGCAAAGGAGGAGAACGAGGGATCAACACCTCAAATAGCGAAGTTGCGAGTGGCGCTAGTGTTTGGCCTAGCCTATGGTTACATGTAGCAGGGGCTAGTGAGGAAGGAGCCATACCCATATCACATCTCGGGTATCAGCATATGGAGAAAGAGGATTCGAGAGCCTTGAATCCCAACTTGTGAGCTGTGAAAGGCGCTTGCGCTAAGGCCAAGTTGTGGTCGCTTGGAGGTGGATAAGGGAAGGGATGGTCTGCACTAGGCCCCATAGAAGTCTCGGGGATTCTGTCCTTCGAAGAAAAAGATGAAAAATTCAATATACTGTAGTGGGTGTGTTACAAATTGGTATCAGAGCATGGTTGCAACACTTGGCCTGCTTGGGCTCATGTACGAGCCGTGTAAAGAGACATTGTTATCTGCATTTTCTCTTTAAGAAGAAGGACCGCAGAATGAAACTGTAAATTGGGAATTTCTTTTAACCCCTCTGTTAAAATGGTAACTACTCTTATAGGAGTAGGAATGCATTGATTAGTATTACTGATAAGAACTGAGTGTGAATAACATAGGTGGAATGAATTGTGCTATGAAGCTGCATGAGCCAGACAAGGGACATGAACTAATTTGTTCTGTTATAGTGTGACGATGGCTACCTACTAAAGGAGGTAGAGTCTCTTGCAATTGAGATGGCTGGTTAGGTAAGAACTTAAGATCCAAATGAAGAACTCCCTCATGATTCGGGAAATCTTGTAAGGACTAGTAGGATCCTTAGAAAGTTATAATTAATTCATTATTAAAATACTAAACCCTGAGCATATAACTCCTCACGATTGAGAGGATTGATGAAAATATATAGGGTCAGATTACCTGACCTATAATGGTTAGAATCGATAAAAAGGATAATCTATTTAAGTAAGATTAAGAGGAGTCCTTTGGGACTATTGCTAATTCCCAAGAGTGACCCTTGTTGGTTGTTCCCATAAAGAGAGGGTAACATCTGTATGAGTTATGACTATGAGATTAGTCCTGTAAGTAACTTAAAATCTCAGAAGAGATAGCAGGGAAATTTGGTACGCTGAACATGCGTATAGAATCAAGCTTGTGTTAAAGTTTGAAAACTCCGAAGGTTGAACGCGGAGTATACCAGGAGGAGTAGTGGTTTTAAGTCTTGAGAGGAAACAATTAGAAAAAATTTCTAAGTTTCGAAGAGTTGAAGCATTCAAAGGGGAAGCACAGAAAATTGAAGCTCGAAGAAAGAACAGGTATGGAGGATTGAGCGGGAGAAATCCTTCAGAAAAGAGTTTCGAAGATTGGATAGGATAGAGAGTCAAGATCCATTCAGAAAGAACTGAAATGCTTCGAGTTGTTCGATCTCGGAGAAGTAGCACACTGGTTAGTTGCGAGGAGATATCGAAATTTTGCAGAATCAAAGGGCTTGGAAGAAGCAATGAGAAATTCATGAAAAGATCATAGTCATTGATCAAGGAGAGATCTAGACCATTGATCGTCCAGAAGAGAATTTCGCAATTTTGGGAATCGGGAATTAAGGGGTGAAGACTACGCCAGAGTCCTGAAAGGTGGAAAGACAGGATTTGGTCAGGACCGTGGATTGCTAGAGAGATATGGACCATGGGATCCAGGTTGCCAGACCCTCGTGGATCAAAATTTTTGGAAAAAGGTGGGGCGCTGTCTGCAGATTCGCTGAAACACGAGATCCTGACGCATGTCTAGGAGTTGAACCCAAGTACTGAGCAAAGGGTCATGTGAATCAAAGATCCGAGAAAACCTTAGCTTCGGTCTTTTGGGCTTTTTGATTTCAAGGATCAAAGAACCAGAGTTCCTTGCAACATGAATCCTGAAATCATGAAATGCGAAGCACCTTTTAGTTCGGATCGTGGTCACCGTCGGTGGTCGCGTGAGGAGAAGGCGTGAGCTAGTATGATGAATACGCATGAGATGAATGGAGTGTGATGCTTCATAATAGGAAGCCTAATATTAATACTAGTAAGGTATGAATGATACTAAACGTGCAATGTAATGCACACATATGATGTAAGAGTATAGTTATAGGCACGATATGGTTTTTCTCGATGAGCAAAATATAAAACAAGTATTTCTTTTGCCAAGATTGAAGGAATACTATGGATACATAGTTGACTCCATTCTGGGGAGTCATGAAAGTTCTGTTCCAAATAATATCCTAAGGGGAATGTATTCCATTTCCTCAGGAAGTGCCAATATTATTAGATGAAAGGGTAAATGAGCAAAGATGCTCTCTTGTCATAATAAGAGACAAATGATTACGCCTTTGAGCATTACATGAGAAGGATTGTGAATGAATCTGAATTGACTAATCTTAACAGTAAATATGCATGTTTATATTCTTTAAGAGGAATATTTAGTAAAAAAAAATAAAAAATCCAAAACTAACTCAAGGTTGAGGCCATCACAAATAGTGATGGATATGAAACAAGGAAGTTGCATGCCGAAGGAGTTCACGGTGGAGGAACTGTGTAAGGACTTTGTCAGAAGGACAGAGTCACAACCCTAATAATTGTTGAAGGTTGGACAATGGGTTGCAAGGCTTCTCTAGATATATAAGAATCCTAGATTACATTTTGAAAGAATCATGTAATTAATAGAAGACTAACAACTGAATATTGACCATTCTAATAACCAAATGGAAGTGTGTAGGATGCACATGTTCATGATTCATTATGAGTAAAGAGTTGCTATTAAAGCATGTTGCAGTATCCCAAAAAGGGTTAGGGTGAGGCCTAACCAAGGCTTCTTAGAAAAAAAGCAGTTGTGGAAACCAGTATAGTTGGTAAGAGGCAAGTAAATCCCCTGAGTATGATTAAATTAATAAACGAGTACATTTAACTGATGAGGCTTGGTTGAAGCTGTGATTAAGAAAAGGCAGTGAGACCTTAGAGATAACTCGACTGGGATGAAAATCCCCAGATGATGTAGAAGGAATTTGAAGAAGGGGAGAGCCCTCAATTCTTTCCTTGTTGTGCATTATGTTTTCTATGGGATGAGAAAGCTAGTACATTGATGAACAAAAAGGTCTTGACACCCTAAGTAATAAGGATTGTATTGTCGAAGATACAATTGAAATTTGTTTGTGTTACACTTATGGAAACATTTGAGGATGTTTATGAGTTTGAACATTATGATACATGCATTCAGTTTAATATTACGACTAATGTAATTGTGGTTATGATGATGCATGCTGTGTATAGAAATGAATTGGAGCTATTGAGGAAGATAGTTGCCAACGATGAGAAACCCCAATCAAAGGATGACTATGAGAAGGTTCTTGTAGAATGATTACTGAAGGGACTTTAAAAGTACCCATAGTGCACCACTAATGGGATAATATCAGAGAGAGTGCTAGCAGCCAAGAACCGGTATAAAGATATTCGTGTCTATGTGGCACAAGGTATGAAGGGATTTGGTAGGAACCCCTTCTGAAATATTCTATTATCTTAGTGTTATGCATAAACTTCAAAGGAAGTTGTATGCCTTGGATACCCAAGTAAGGTATGACTCAGGACGAAGAACCTGAATAATGGAGGTATGAACCTCTGGTAGTAAATACGGTTTATAACCATTGGAAGAATTCATGAATTGATATGTCATGAATGCATTGACAATTAAGGAATGCGTAAAGACATTCATGTGAAAATTTTGAGTTCATGTGTATTGATTTGGGATCGTGGTTGGCCTATAGCAGGAAGTATGGTCCTAATGTAAGAATGAAAGAAAACAAATAAACCATATGAGGAAAAGGTTGGTTAACTTCCAACACCCCATGGCCAAGAGCCAGTCATAAAGTGTGACAAACTTGAAAAACAATGCAAGAATGTATTGGGTATGAATGTGGCCATGGATATTGGCACAATTGTTAAAAACCTTTTTAAATGTTGAACTACGTTTTGAAAAGTTTGGTATGTTGAGATGAAACTAACAATTGTTTGGTTGTGTAAAGAATGAATTGCAGGAAGCAAAGGGGTCTTGGATATGGCAGTGTTGTAAGTCCATAAGGAAGACCGATTGCCTACTGAGCCAAACTGCAAGGGATGGTATTTCCCTTTTTGAGAAAGTAATTTAATTGTTAAAGTATGCACAATTTTGAAATTGTTGTGACGATGTTGTAAAGATGCAATAAAATGTATAAGCATGGAAAAACTAACAAGTTGTTTGGCCGATTGAAGTGGAAAGTGCAGGAAGCAAAGGGGTCTTGGATATGGCGGTATTGTAAGCCTACAAGGAAGTCCAATTGCCTACTGAGCCAAACCATTATGGGAAGGAAATTCCCATAATTATGAATTTGGTACCTGTGCGGAACAAATATGAAAACAAGTCGTGAGATTGGAAAATCCGTGGGTGACAAATTTGCAATGAAATTATGAAAGTTAAAATTTATAATGATGTCTCATGAGTTTTATATACTTGTGATACAGGTGGGAAGAAAAGACATGTCCAGAAAGGATTAGATGAAGGTTGTCAAAGCTAAAGATGATGAAAAAGGGCTAATGTTAAGCCATGAGAACCCTGTGATAAGTCATGATCGCCTGAAATAAATTATGTTGAGGTAACACAAGCCGGAGGGATGCCTCGGTAAAGAAAGTCTAAGGGATGCCGCAGCTGTAAGACTCGATAAAGTCTCTAAAATTTTCCTATTTGAGAAAATCTCAGTAGGGAAAGATGGATCGCCTGAGGGACTGTATAACAATGAAGGGGATGCCTGAGCCTGGGCTTGGAAGATGAGTGACCGCAAGAAAGAAGAGCTCTTATTAATTCTTGTAAACTATTGGGATCATGCATATAGTGGGTAGTTTCCCGTGAAGAAAAAACTTGGAAAGGAAAATGAAATCATGATAGCTCTTGTGAACTATTGAATTGGAATCATGCACACAGTGGGTAGTTTCATGTGCATAAAAACCTTGGAAAGGAAAATAAAATCATGATAGCTCTTGTGAACTATTGAATTGGAATCATGCACCCAATGGGTACGTCAAGGAAAGTGATGAGAATGGATAAAAAAAATACCATGTGGATACAGATCCACAAACTACACAGATAAGTACTGTGCTAGAATATGAAATTTTTCCTTTTTGAATTTTGAACAACAGTAAGATGTTTTCGCAAAAAATTATGGTTAATATGCTTGTGTCCAAGAATTATTGAAGGCAGATGACAAAGAATCAGATCCCAAAAATGGACCTAACCGAGGATGAAGGTCAAGATTTCTGAAGTGGCTAAATGAGAAAGCCATGACATGTGTTTTTGAGAAAGAACACTGAGGATAGTGTTCCTTTAAGGGGGAGGGAATTGTAAGACCTTGTTTCCCCCAATTTGTGATTAATCATAAAGTAGGAATTACCATGCTAATGCATGAGGAAAATGTAAATGTATTATTGTTTGAGTTTCCAATAACTGACTGTGGGGGTGAGGCCTTGAAAGTACTGGTCATGGTATTACTAGAGGAGAATGTGAAAGCTATAAGAGAGGGTTCGTGTATCAAGTAACCCCAAATCTCCCTTGATAAAGATGACAAGCCTCCTTCGAATCCCAAGGAAAGAAAATCAGTCAATGAAGAAAAGATAGGTGGTTGAATCACCAACCACTCCCATGAATGGAAACATGGGCTGTCAATCCGAAGTACCACAGGGACTTGCAGACCTGAGCTTCCTTCTGATAGAAGGAACCAGATAGGTTGGCAAAAACCTTCCCAAGTAAGAGGGATACACACACGGGAAAGGGAGGCACCAGACGAGGGCAGAAGCTCACAAGGGAGAGGCGTGAAGCTATCCAATGAATCATGAATAGAAGACCATGAGCTTGATGCCGAAGAGCATATGAGAAACCTTTCCGGGGCCACAACTGAGTGAGAAAGCTCTGTGTTGCAGAAAATAGGACCGGAACAGAAGCTGAAACAGAGAGAGAACCCTCAAGAACTATGAGAATTCCCTAGTGATATCATGGCTTGGCATGGGGGTGGCCAGAGTGCGAAGAATGAATGCCTCTAAGCCTATGGTCAGGTCGAAGGATGAACACCCATAGTCAGTTGGTTGACAACAACCTGTAATAGATATGTGATTTCCTACCTTGTGTAGCTTAGCTGTGACTCTGTATGAATTGGTTATACTGTGCATGGTTTCAGGAATGTGAATGAATGCTTAATGGATATACTGTATCCCTTCTATTTCTGCTTGGTTGTATAATTAGGCAAGTAAGGAATTATATGGGTCTGACATGACTTGTTCTCATAAATTCTGGAGTTCTGTAGCGTCTTAAGCTAGAGCCACGAACTATGAGCTCGTCGACCTTAGGTGTAGAAGCATGTACGATGGTTTACTCACCTAGTCATTCTGAGTCCCTTGGATGACAGAGTTTTTTAAGCTCATGAGAGGTAGTGTCGATATGCACAAGCCCTCTATGATCAAATAGAACTCGAGAACCCCTTGATGAATAGTTGTACTAAAGACTCTTCTAAGAGTCAAGTCCAGGAGACAGAGCGCAAAGCTCTCAAGTCTTTCATAGTTGATGAAGCTCAGGAAGGATAGTGAGTTTCAAATACCGAAGGAGAGTACCCTTTCGTTTGTTAGATGAATGGACGAGATCCTTTTGGGGAATCTAAGGTCTGTCATGACCGTTAGATTGGAGGAAGGAACGTAGGTGTTAATGCCTTGACCCATTTCATCCTTCACAAGTAGTGAAGGAATATGGACCGTAGATCCAAGGATCCGACGGAGCCCTATTGACAGTCAATCTTAGCCTTTGTATACGAACGATAGTAGCATTTCGTTGACTCGTGACTTGGAGTGGTCAAGGGTAGGACTGCATGAACTCATGATTCACGAGATCATGACGTGATCATGACCATTGGATCCAGGCCACGGGAGAACTGTGGGATCAAAACTTTTGTGGTTATCGCCTATCGGGGGTTCAAATATTGAGAGAGTTTCTTTTCAACTGTAGAAGTCTCGAGGTGCCGAGCACCGAGGGCTCATGCGAACACGTGGCACCTTCGTTAGGTGGGGACCGCGTGGTTGACAGGTGGCATTACAACAAGAAACTAGAGAAAGGTGGGAGCAGGTGACAGGTGGACACATGTCGCCTGGGAAAGAGTTAACCCATTGTTGACTTATAGTACCTTGGGAATTCGTGAAGGAGGAGCACAAGTTCTCAACACTCCAACTCGCGAAGTCACAAGATACGAGTAGCGCTAGTATTTATCTTAGGAAGAAGGTGATCCATTGTTTAATTATTGTGGCTCGTGGTTTCACAAGATGAAGAAGTTGCACCCTGATCGTTAAGGCCGCGAAATGTCGATAGCCAAGGTCACATGCGATAGGGGGAACCGGGGTAGCTCGTGAGTAGAGTATAGCGGAAGAGACAAGTGGCATCTGCACGTCGCTTTGGCAGAGCCCACGTAACATTGACCTCTCACGTCTCAGGATTTCGCAAAGGAGGAGCATGAGGGATCAACACCTCAATTGGCAAAGTTGTAAGTGGTTCTAGTGTTTGGCCTAGCCTACGGTTACATGTAGCAGGCGCTAGTGAGGAAGGATCCATACCCATATCGCATATTGGGTATTGGAATTTGGAGAAGGAGGAGTCGAGAGCCTTGAATCCCAACTCATGAGCTATGAAAGGAGCTTGCGCTAAGGCCAGGTTGTGGTCACTTGGAGAAGGATAAGGGAATTGATGGTCTGCGCTAGGCCTCATAAAAGTCTCGGGGATTCTGTCCTTCGAAGAAAAAGACGAAAAATTCAATATGTTGTAGTGGGTGTGTTACAAATTGGTATCAGAGCATGGTTACAACACTTGGACTACTTGAGATCATCTACGAGCCATGTAAAGAGACATTGTTATCTGGATTTTCTCTTTAAGAAGAAGGACCGCAGAATGAAACTGTAAATTGGGAATTTCTTTAACCCCTCTATTAAAATGGTAACTACTCTTATAGGTGTAGGAATGTACTGATCAATATTACTGATAAGTCCTGAGTGTGAATAATAGAGGTGGAATGAATTGTGCTATGAAGCTGCATGAGCCAGACAAAGGACATGAATTGAGTTGTTATGTTATAGTGCGATGATGGCTACCTATTAAAGCAGGTAGAGTCTCTTGCAATTGAGATGGATGGTTAGGTAAGAAATTAAGATCCAAATGAAGAACTCCTTCATGATTCGGGAAATCTGGTAAGTACCGGTAGGATCCTTAGAAAGTTATAATTACTACATTATTAAAATACTAAACCCTGAGCATATAACTCCTCATGATTGAAATGACTGATGAAAATATATAGGGTTAGATTACCTGACCTATAATGGTTAGAATCGACAACAAGGATAATCTATTTAAGCAATATTAAGAGGAGTCCTTTGGGACTATTACTAATTCCCAAGAGTGACCCTTGTTGGTTGTTCCCATAAAGAGAGGGTAACATCCATATGAGTTATGACTACGAGATTAGTCCTGTAAGTAACTTAAAAGGTCAGAAGAGATAGCGGGGAAATTTGGTACGCCGAACATGCATATAGAATCAAGATTGTGTTAAAGTTTGAAAACTTCGGAGGTTGAACATGGAGTATACCAAGAGGAGTAGTGGTTTTAAGTCTTGAGAGGAAACACTTAGAAAATTTTTCTAATTTTCGAAGATTTGAAGCATTCAAAGGTGAAGCACAGAAAAATGAAGTTCGAAGAAAGAACAAGTATGGAGGATTGAGTGGGAGAAATCCTTCATAAAAGAGTTTTGAAGATTGGATAGGATCGAGAGTCAATATTCATTCAGTAAGAACCGAAATGCCTCGAGTTGTTTGATCTCGGAGAAGTAGCGCACTGGTTAGTTGCGAGGAGATACCAGAATTTTGCAGAATCAAAGGGCTTGGAAGAAGCAATGAGAAATTCGCGAAAAGATCATAGTTGTTGATCAAGGAGCGATCTGGACCATTGATCGTCTAGAAGAGAATTTCCCAATTTTGGGAATCGAGAGTTAAGGGGTGAAGACTATGCCAAAGTCCTGAAAGGTGGAAAGATGGGATTTGGTCAAGACCGTTGATTTCCAGAGAGATATGGACTGTGGGATCCAGGTTGTTGGGCCCTCATGGATCAGAAGTTTTGGGAAATGATGGGGCATTGTCTGTGGATTTGCCGAAACACGCGATCCCAACGCATGTCTAGGAGTTGACCCCAGGTACCGAGCGAAGGTTCATGTGAATCAAAGAGCCGAGAAAACCTTATCTTTGGTCTTTCGGGCTTTTGGATTTCGGGGATCAAAGAACCAGAGTTCCTTGCAACTTGAATCCCAAAATCACGAAACGCGAAGCGCCTTTTAGTTCAGATCGTGGTCACCATAAGTGGTCGCGTGAGGAGAAGGTGTGAGCTATTATGATGAATACACATGAGTTGAATGCAGTGTGAAGCTTCATAATAGGAAGCCTAATATTAATACCACTAAGGTATGAATGATACTAAACGTGCAAATTAATGCACACGTATGATGTAAGAGTATAGTTATAGGCACGATATGGTTTTTCTCGATGAGCAAAATATAAAGCAGGTATTGTTTTTGCCAAGATTGAAGGAATAATATGGAGGCATAGTTCACTCCATTCTGGGGAGTCATGAAAGTTCTGTTCCAAATAATAGCCAGAGGGCAATGTATTCCATTTCCTCAGAAAGTGCCAATATAGTTAGATGAAAGGGTAAATGAGCAAAGATGCTCTCTTGTCATAATAAGAGACAAATGATTACGCCTTTGAGCATCACATGAGAAGGATTGTGAATGAATCTGAATTGACTAATCTTAATAGTAAAGATGCATGTTTATATTCCTTAAGAGGAATATTTAGTAACAAAAAAAAAAATCCAAAACTAACTCAATGCTGAGGCCATCACAAATAGTGATGGATATGAAACAAGGAAGTTGCATGCCGAAGGAGTTCCCGATGGAGGAATTGTGTAAGGACTTTGTCAGAAGGACAGAGTCACAACCCTAATAATTGTTTAAGGTTGGATAATGGGCTGCAAGGCCTGTCCATATATATGAGAATCCTGGATTACATTTTGAATGAATCATGTAATTAATAGAAGATTAACAACTGAATATTGACCATTCTGATAACCGAATGGAAGTGTGCAAGATGCACATGTTCATGATTCATTATGAGCAAAGAGTTGCTATTAAAGCATGTTACAGTATCCCAAAAAGGGTTAGGGTGAGGCCTAGCCAAGGCTTCTCAAAAAAATAGCAGTTGTGGAAACCGATATAGTTGGTAAGAGGAAAGTAAATCCCCTGAGTATGATTAAATGAATAAATGAGTACGTTTAACTGATGAGGCTTGGTTGAAGCTGTGATTAAGAAAAATCAGTGAGACCTTAGAGATAACTCAACTAAGCTAAAAATCCCCAAGCGATGTAGAAAGAATTTGAAGAAGGGGAGAGCCCTCAATTCTTTCATTGCTATGCATTACATTTTCTATGGGATGAGAAAGCTAGTACATTGATGAACAAAAAGGTCTTCACACCCTAAGTAATAAGGATTGTATTGTCAAAGATACAATTGAAATTTGTTTGTGTTGCACTTATGGAAACATTTGAGGATGTTTATGAGTTTGAACRTTATGATACATGCATTCGGTTTAATATTACGACTAATGTAATTGTGGCTATGATGATGCATGTTGTGTATAGAAATGAATTGGAGCTATTGAGGAAGACAGTTGCCAACGATGAGCAACCCCAATCAAAGGATGACTATGAGAAGGTTCTTGTGGAACAATTATTGAAGGGACTTTAAAAGTCCCCATGGAGCACCACTGATGGGATAATATCAGAGAGAGAGTGCCAGCAGCCAAGAACCGATATAAAGATATTTGTGTCTATGTGGCACAAGGCATGAAGGGATTTGGTAGGAACCCCTTCTGAAATATTTTATTGTCTTAGTGTTATGCATAAAATTGAAAGGCAGTTGTATGCCTTGGATACCCAAGTAAGGTGTGACTCAGGACAAAGAACCTGAATAATGGAGGTATGAACCTCTGGTAGTAAACACTGTTTATAACCATTGGATGAATTCATGAATTGATATGTCATGAATGCATTGAAAATCAGGGAATGTGTAAACGCATTCATGTGAAAATTCTGAGTTCATGTGTATTGATTTGGGATTGTGATTGGCCTATATTAGGAAGTATGGTCCTACTGTAAGAATGTAAGAAAACAAATAAACCATATGAAGAAAAGGTTGGTAAACTTCCAACACCCCATGGCCAAGAATCGATCATAAAGTGTGACAAATTTGAAAAACAATGCAAGAATGTATTGGGTATGAATGTGGCCATGGATATTGGCACAATTGTTAAAGCCCTTTTTAAATGTTGAACTACGTTTTGAAAAGTTTGGTATGTTGGGATGAAACTAACAATTGTTTGGTTGTGTAAAGAATGAATTGCAGGAAGCAAAGGGGTCTTGGATATGGTAGTGTTGTATGTCCATAAGGAAGACCAATTGCCTGTTGAGCCAAACTGCAAGGGATGGTATTTCCCTTTTTGAGAAAGTAATTTAATTGTTAAAGTATGCACAATTTTGAAATTTTTGTGACGATGTTGTAAAGGTGAAATAAAATGTATATGCATGGAAAAGCTAACAAGTTGTTTGGCCGATTGAAGTGGAAAGTGCAGGAAGCAAAGGGGTCTTGGATATGGCGGCATTGTAAGCCCATAAGGAAGGCCAATTTCCTACTGAGCCAAACCGTTATGGGAAGGAAATTCCCATAATTATGAATCTGGTTCCTGTGTGGAACAAAAATGAAAACAAGTTGCGAGATTGGAAAATCCATGCATGACAGACTTGGCATAAAATTCTGAAAGTTAAAATTTATAATGATGTCTCATGAGTTTTATATACCTGTGAGACAAGTGGGAAGAAAAGACATGTCTAGAAAGAAATAGATAAAGGTTGTCAAAGTTGAAGATGATGAAAAAGGGCTATTGTTGAGCCATGAGAACCCCGTGATAAGTCATGATCGCCTGAAATAAATTATGTTGAGGTAACACAAGCCGGAGGGATGCCTCAGAAGAGAAAGTCTAAGGGACACCTCGACTGTAAGACTCGATAGAGTCTCTAAAATGTTCATGTGCGAGAAAACATCAGCAGGGAAAGATGGATCTCCCAAGGGACTGTATAACAGTGTAGGGGATGCCTGAGCCTGGGCCTGGAGGATGAGTGACTGCAAGGAAGAGGATCTCTTATTAATTCTTGTAAACTATTGGGATCATGCACCCAGTGGGTAGTTTTCCGTGCAAAAAGTCCTTGGAAAGGAAAATGAAATTATGATAGCTCTTGTGAACTATTGAATTTGAATCATGCACATAGTGGGTAATTTCCCATGCAGAAAAACCTTGGAAAGGAAAATGAAATCATGATAGCTCTTGTGAACTATTGAATTGGAATCATGCACCCAATGGTTACATCAAGGAAAGCAATGAGCATGGATAACAAAACTACCATGTGGATACAGATCAACAAACTCCACAGATAAGTATTGTGCTAGAATATGAAATTTTTCCTTTTGAATTTTGAACAATAGTAAGATGTTTTCACACGAAATTATGGTTAATATGCTTGTGTCCAATAATTATTGAAGGAAGATGACGAAGACTTAGGTCCCGAAAAAGGACCTGACCGAGGATGAAGGTCAAGACTTCTGAAGTGGCAAAATGAGAAAGGCATGACAGGTGTTTTTGAGAAATAACACTGAGGACGGTGTTCGTTTAAGGGGTAGGGAATTGTAACACCCTGTTTCCCCCAATTTGTAATTAATCATAAAGTAAGAATTACCATGCTAATGCATGAGGAAAATGTAAATGTATTATTGTTTGAGTTTCCAATAATTGACTATGGGGGTAAAGCCTTGAAAGTACTGGCCATGATATCACTAGAGGAAGAATGTGAAAACTATAAGAGAGGGTTCATGTATCAAATAACCCCAAATCTCCCTTGACAAGGATGACAAGCCTCCTTCGAATCCCAAGGAAAGAAAATTAGTCAATGAAGAAAGGACCGATGGTTGAATCACCAACCACCCCCATGAATGGAAACATGCGTTGTTAGTCTGAAGTACCACAAGGACTTGCAGACCTGATCTTCCTTCTGACAGAAGGAACCGGATAGGTTGGCAAAAACCTTCCCAAGTAAGAGGGACACACACACGAGAAAGGGAGGCACCGGACGAGGGTGGAAGATCACAAGGGAGAGGCGCGAAGCTCTCCAATGAATCATGAACAAAAGATCGTGAGCTTGATGCTGAAGAGCATCTAAGAAACCACTTTGAGGCCACAACTGAGACAGAAGCTGAAAAAGAGAGAGAGCCTTAGAGAACTATGAGAATTCCCTGGTGATATGATGGCTTGGCATGGGGGTGGCCAAAGTGCTAAGAATGAATGCCTCTGAGCCTATGGTTGGGTGGAAGGATGAACACCCACAGTCAGTTGGTTGGTGGAAACCTGTAATAGATAAGTGATTTACTACCTTATGTAACTTAGCTATGACTGTGTATGAATTGGTTATACTGTGCATGATTTCAGGAATGTGAATGAATGCTTAATGGATATACTGTATCCCTTCTATTTCTTCTTGGTTGTATAATTAGGAAAGTAAGGAATTATATGGGTCACACATGACTTGTTCTCATAAATTCTGGAGTTCTATAGCGTCTTAAGCTAGAGCCACGAACTGTGAGCTCATCGACCTTAGGTGTAGCCGCATGTACGATGGTTTACTCACCTAGTCGTTCCGAGTCCCTTGGAGGATGGAGTTTGTTATGCTCATGAGAGGTAGTGTCGATATGCACAGGCCCTCTGTGATCAAATAGAACCCTAGAACCCCTTGATAAATAGTTGTACTGAAGACTCTTCTAAGAGTCAAGTCCAGGAGACAGAGCTCAAAGCTCTCAAGTCTTTCATAGATGAGGAAGCTCAGGAAGGATAGTGAGTTTCAAATACCGAAGAAGAGTACCCTTTCGTTTGATAGATGAATGGATGAGATCCTTTTGGGGGATCTGAGGTCTGTCACGACCATTAGATTGGAGGAAGGAACGTAGGTGTTAATGCCTCAAACCCTTTCAGCCTTCGCAAGTAGCGAAGTAATCGAGACCGTAGATCCAAGGGTCTGACAGATCCCTATTGACCGTAGATCTTAGCCTTTGTATAGGAAGGAGAGTAGCATTTCCCTAACTCACGACTTGAAGTGGTCAACGGTAGGACTGCATGAACTCATGATTCACGAGATCGTGACATGATCGTGACCGTTGGATCCAGGCCACAGGAGAACTGTGGGATCAGAACTTTCGTGGTTATTGCCTATCGGGGGTTCGAAACTTGAGAGAGTTTCTTGTTTACTGTAGAAGTCAGGAAGTGTCGAGAACTGAGGGCTCATGTGAACATGTGGCACCTCTGTTAGGTGGGGACTGCATGGTTGATAGGTGGCATTACAACAAGCGCCCAAAGAAAGGTGGGAGCGGGTGACAGGTGATGGACACATGTCACCTAGGAAAGAGTCAACCCATTGTTGACTTATCCTATCTCAAGAATTTTTGAAGGAGGAGCACGAGGTCTTAACACTCCAACTCGTGAAGTCTCGAGATGCGAGTAGCTCTAGTATTTAGCTTAGGAAGAGGGTGACCCATTGTTGACTTATCATGGCTCGGGGTTTCGTAGGATGAAGAAGTTTCACCCTGATCATTAAGGCCATGAAACACGAAGAGACGAGGTCACATGCGACAGGTGGCAACGACACAACTCGTGAGTAGAGCACAGCGGAGGAGACAAGTGGCGTGTGTGTGTGTCGCTTTGGCAAAGCCCATGTAACGTTGACTTCTCGCGTCTCTAGATTTTTCAAAGGAGGAGCACGAGGGCTCAACACCTCAACTAGCGAAGTTGCGAGTGGCGCTAGTGTTTGACCTAGCCTATGGTTACATGTAGCAAGTGCTAGTGAGGAAGGATCCATACCCATATCGCATCTCAGGTATTGACATTTGGAGAAAGAGGAGTCGAGAGCCTTGAATCCCAACTCGCGAGCTACGAAAGGCGCTTGTGCTAAGGCCAGGTTGTGGTCTCTTGGAGGAGGATAAAGGAAGGGATGGACTATGCTAGGCCCTGTTATCCCCGATATCTAGGGATAACTAGGAGATCATGTCTCGAGGCCCACATGGTCCTAGACATGGAATACGAGAGCATGAGTGACTTGAGCATGGCCTTGGAGGGCCCATCTTTCTTCTTCTCAGCCATCTTTGTCCTGTCAGTAGTAGCAGCCTTCATCACTACCGACATGGGCTTGTATTGGAGAGGGCTCTTGCTCCATGAGGTAATTGGTTCGAGGTATCATGGTATGTGTCATATTTGATCATTATAACTTTCTTATATATGCATTAGGTTCCTTTCATTTCGGATGACTGCTTGGATCTTACACTAATCCACTTGACCATTGTTGGGGTGATTGGTGGGTCAACTTAGCAAGCCGGTATTCATGGGTTTTGGTTAGCCACCAAGGGGGGTTTGCAGAGCCATCGTCCGCTCCCACCATCATATCACTTTTTCATCTTATACCCCGCTCATCCATCCCATTCCCCTAGTCTTGCCATTAGGATGACCTTCCAGGGTACATTTTGTCTTGTGGGAAGAAGGGGCTAAAGGCCCAGGGGGTAAAAGCAGCTGGTAAAAGATAAAAGCCATAGGAAAAGAAAACCTAGAGATGCTTCGCCCAGGGGATCCCTGAGAAGGAAATAAAAAGCCTCTCGATAAGAAACTAAGGGACCCTAAAAAAATTATTAAATAAATGCAAGACCTAACCAAGAGGATGGGAGGTCTCATCACGAGCTAGCCCATTATGTTCATAGGTATTTAGTGGTATGACATTGCCACTATCTGCTCACCAAACTAGGGTAGTGACCTTTAGTTGCATGGCCAAAGGAAGGGGGGTCTCATCACGAGCCAACCCTCTCATTTCTACGAAGATACTAGTGGGTAACGCTGTCAGCTCTGGCCACCAAGCCAAGGCAGTGTCCTCTTCGTCAAAGCTTGTAGTAAAAAAGAAATAAAAGAAAGATAAGGCAATAAAAGGGCTCAGAAAAAATGCATCCATGATGGGTACAACTCACCTCCTACAAAGGAACCCACAGACAACACCAGCCCTTGGTCTGACTATGACTAGACATCCCTAAAACCATATCACCACATTACACATGGCTTGAATGATCCTTTGAGGAAACTTTCCATTTCCTTTGGGTATTAGCCCAATAGGTGGTCCTGTTGGTTTCCTTAGCTTTGTATAGTAGATTTTTGTAATCTCTTTGAGCTCTTAGATGATATGTTAGGAATTTCATGCATATGTTTGATAATTTTAATGATAAGATATGATTTACATTGCTATGATGTCTAGGACTGATGAGCCCATGGAGGGTGTAGTCTTTGATGTGCAGGACCATGCCCAGCAGACAGGTACCAAAGGATCGGTGCACATGGGGAGATGATTGGCTCAGACCTCCATGGGGTTGAAGAGCCCATCAGATGGTCGTTGGGATGGCAGAGGCAGGACAGGGTTGTGACGAGCCCTTGCACAGAGAAGAAGAAGGACGCCCTCATCAGGATGTTTTTGGCAGATATTTGACCCATGGGGACCAGCCCCTTGCAGATGAGATGATGGTCTTGGTGATCATGACACTACCCAGGGCAGCTTGGATGATTTCTGGAGCATGTGGCAGTGTGCTAGGCTTGTTTGGCACGTGTGACAGGTTGCAGGAGCCCCAGAGGGGGCAACGTTTTGCTCCTTGGACGTTGATCATGCCCTAAAAGGGCCAACGTCTCCCCTTTAGGGGCATGACGTCTCCATTTTCTGCTCATTTTTGACATTTCTAGCATGTAAAGTGACAAATGGTTGAATAATGTAATGTCAGCCTTGTCGGCTATTTTGTTGACCTATTTTGTTAATTAAAAGTCATAGAGATCATATAAAAAGAGGACGTTGCCTCTCATTTTTATCATAACACAACTTGCTCTCTTGGAGAGATATTCTTTTAGCTCTTGTCTTGGATATTTTTGGTCGTTTGGAGTGAGGCGCAACTTCTTGGAGGATTATCTTTTGGCATATGGTGCTATTTATCATTGGAAGGTTTACAACTAGGGTTTGATTATGCTTCTTCATGAATTTGTAAGTGTTTTCTCATCAAAACTTCTTGAATGAATGGTTGTTGATTAAATATCTTGCATGCATAGTTACATTGTTATTATTTTCTTAATATTTAAAACCCTAGGGAGCCAACACACAAGTAGGTTGTGGCTTCATGCCCCCATGGTAAAAGCTTGTAGCCATTTGATTGGAGAAGTTTTAGCCTAGCCATGGCTACACTATACTTTCTCCTTTCTTGAGTTAGCTTTGAACACAAATTGAAGAAAGAAGGCGTCCTAGGCCTAATTTATTTTACACCTACGGTTTACTTCTAGGGTTTTGAAAATCCTTGTATTTAAGCAACACTTTTCAGCCATAGATTTGTGTTTATAAGCTAGCCATTTTGCCAAAGGAGTCTTAAGGAAAGAATAAGGAGCCTTAGGCCTAGCCTTAGCTACACCTAATTAAGTCTTCTCTTCTTAGGGTTTGGATCTAGTGGCCCTGCCATAGCAGCACCATTAGACTAAGTCCTCTTGTCCTTAGG
>ML783846.1:529247-555085 GCA_009831015.1 Picea engelmannii
TGCCAAAGGAGTCTTAAGGAAAGAATAAGGAGCCTTAGGCCTAGCCTTAGCTACACCTAATTAAGTCTTCTCTTCTTAGGGTTTGGATCTAGTGGCCCTGCCATAGCAGCACCATTAGACTAAGTCCTCTTGTCCTTAGGTTTGAATGTCTCCAAGCCATTAGTTTCACTCCAATTGACTCCATTAACCCAAGGCACTAGTCTAGAAGTATAACCTTGAGCTTGTTTGTGCTTAAACTCTCTTTCAAAACTCTTTTATTTTGAAACCCTAAACTAACCTAGCGTCTAACCCTAGTAGATTTACTAACCCTAACCCTAGAGGTGACGTCTTAGCCTTTTGAACTCTTGTTTTCTCTAGAAGTTGCGGCTAGGTCACCACTTGATAGCCATAAAGGTCTTAAGTGTTTTCATTGGTTAAAATTGCAAAACGTTTACCTTTTGGCCTCTCTAACCAATCTAATTTAGGGCTGACATCATAGTTACAGCAGAAACATTATAGGTGACGTCACACTTGTTGGATCTCTTGTTTTGGCATAACGTTGTGACCTTTGTCACCATCTTTGATAGACTTTGAGTCATTGATTTCATTTGTAAGCTTAGTTGACAAAACACCCTTCTCATTGTCTATAATTTTGACCTAAATCTAGGGCTGACATCACCTTATTTCTGCATTGTGACGCAGCAACAATATATATGTATGAGCAGATTTGCATTGTGATATAACAAGGATTAATTGTGTACATTGAATGCCCATATCTTTATGCATTTATTGAAGAAGTGATATAAGTCATTTGTCTTTGTTTAGCAATCATTGACTTCGTCAATAATTGCATCTGTTAATGCTCATATATATGTTGAAGATAGTCATTTATATTTGAAGTACTAACCACTGCAGCGCGTTTTAGCTTTATTTGTCTTGTCTCGCAAACAGGTACCCTCATCAGTGGAATACCTTCTTTGACTATCTCTTTTGGCAGTAATCTATGAAGGGAAGCCTATCCTTAACCTTGTAAGCCTTAGAACCTTGATCCTTCTCCTTCAAAACCCCAGATTACTAGGGACGTCTCCCTTGGACTAGCCATCCTAAATAGAAAGAGCTCCCCATCGAGGTGACAGTGGGTGGGGAAGCTCCTGTTACACCAGTTTGAAGCCTTGACTCAAGCTAACCTAAACCCTTCCTACAAACTGTGCGATAACAGGCCCCATAGAAGTCTTGGGGATTCTATCCTTTGAAGAAAAAGATGAAAAATTGAATATGTTGTAGTGGGTGTGTTACAAATTGGTATTAGAGCATGGTTACAACACTTGGCCTGCTTGGGCTCATGTACAAGCTGCGTAAAGATACATTGTTATTTGCATTTTCTCTTTAAGAAGAAGGACCGCAGAATGAAACTGTAAATTGGGAATTTCTTTAACCCCCCTGTTCAAATGGTAACTACTCTTATAGGAGTAGGAATGCACTGATCAGTATTACTGATAAGACCTGAGTGTGAATAACAGAGGTGGAATGAATTTTGTTATGAAGCTGCATGAGCTAGACAAGGGACACGAACTGAGTTGTTCTGTTATAGTGTGACAATGGATAGCTACTAAAGTAGGTAGAGTCTCTTGCAATTGAGATGGCTGGTTAGGTAAGAACTTAATATCCAAATGAATAACTCCTTCATGATTCGAGAAATCTGGTAAGGACTGGTAGGATCCTTAGAAAGTTATAATTATTGCATTATTAAAAGACTAAACCCTAAGCATGTAACTCCTCATGATTGAGAGGACTGATGAAAATATATAGGGTCAGATTACCTAACCTATAATGGTTAGAATCGACAACAAGGATAATCTGTTTAAGCAAGATTAAGAGGATTCCTTTGGGACTGTTGCTAATTCCCAAGAGTGACCCTTGTTGGTTGTTCCCATAAAGAGAGGGTAACATCCGTATGAGTTATGAATACAAGATTAGTCATGTAAGTAACTTAAAAGCTCAGAAGAGATAGCGGGGAAATTTGGTACGCCAAACATGCGTATAGAATCAAGCTTGTGTTAAAGTTTTAAGACTCCGTAGGTTGAACCCGGAGTATACCAGGAGGAGTAGTGGTTTTAAGTATTGAGAGGAAACACCTAGAAAAAGTTTCTGAGTTTCGAAGGGTTGAATCATTCAAAGGTGAAGCGCAGAAAACTGAAGTTCGAAGAAAGAACAAGTATGGAGGATTGAGCGGGAGAAATCCTTCAGAAAAGAGTTTTGAAGATTGGATAGGATCGAGAGTCAAGATCCATTCATAAAGAACCGAAATGCTTCGATTTGTTCGATCTCGGAGAAGTAGCGCACTAGTTAGTTGCGAGGACATACCAGAATTTCGCAGAACCAAAGGGCTTGGTAGAAGCAATGGGAAATTCGCGAAAAGATCATAGTCATTGATCAAGGAGCGATCTGGACCATTGATCATCTAGAAGAGAATTTCCCAATTTCAGGAATCGAGAGTTAATGGGTGAAGACTACGCCAGAGTCCCGAAAGGTGGAAAGAGGGGATTTGGTCAGAACCGTTGATTGCCAGAGAGATCTGGACCATGGGATCCAGGTTGCCAGACCCTCGTGGATCAAAAGTTTTCAGAAATGGTGGGGCGTTGTCTGTGGATTCCTTGAAACACGGGATCCCAATGCGTGTCTATGAGTTGACCCCAGGTACCGAGCGAAGGGTCATGTGAATCAAAGAGCCAAGAAAACCTTTGCTTCGGTCTTTCAGGTTTTTGGATTTCGGGGATCAAAGAACCAGAGTTCCTTGCAATATGAATCCTAAAATCACAAAATGTGAAGCGCCTTTTAGTTCGGATCATGGTCATCGCTGGTGGTCCCGTGAGGAGAAGGTGTGAGCTAGTATGATGAATACGCATGAGCTGAATGCAGTGTGAAGCTTCATAATAAAAATCCTGATATTAATACCAGTAAGGTATGAATGATACTAAACGTGCAAAGTAATGCAAACGTATGATGTACGAGTATATTTATAGGCATGATATGGTTTTTCCCGATGAGTGAAATATAAATAAAGTATTGCTTTTGCCAAGATTGAAGGAATATTATGGAGGCATAGCTGACTCCATTCTGGGGAGTCATCAAAGTTCTATTCCAAATAATAGCCTGAGGGGAATGTATTCCATTTCCTCGGGAAGTGCCAATATAATTAGATGAAAGGGTAAATGAGCAAAGATGCTCTCTTGTCATAATAAGAGACAAATGATTATGCCTTTGAGCATCACATGAGAAGGATTGTGAATGAATCTGAATTGACTAATCTTAACAGTAAAGATGCATGTTTATATTCCTTCAGAGGAATATTTAGTAAAAAAAAAAAAAGTCCAAAACTAACTCAAGGCTGAGGCCATCACAAATAGTGATGGATATGAAACAAGTAAGTTGCATGCCGAAGGAGTTCCCGGTGGAGGAACTGTGTAAGGAATTTGTCAGAAGGACAGAGTCACAACCCTAATAATTGTTGAAGGTTGGAAAATGGGCTGCAAGGTCTGTCCATATATATAAGAATCCTGGATTACATTTTGAAAGAATCATGTAATTAATAGAAGACTAACAACTGAATATTGACCATTCTGATAACCGAATGGAAGTGTGTAGGATGCAAATATTCATGATTCATTATGAGCAAATAATTTCTATTAAAGCATGTTGCAGTATCCCAAAAAGGGTTAGGGTGAGGCCTAACCAAGGCTTCTTAGAAAACGAGCAGTTGTGGAGACCAGTAGAGTTGGTAAGAGGCAAGTAAATCCCCTCAGCATGATTAAATGAATAAACGAGTACGTTTAACTGATGAGGCTTGGTTGAAGCCGTGATTAAGAAAAGGCAGTGAGACCTTAGAGATAACTCGACTGGGCTGAAAAGCCCCAGGCGATGTAGAAAGAATTTGAAGAAGGGGAGAGCCCTCAATTCTTTCCTTGTTGTGCATTACATTTTTTGTGGGATGAGAAAGCTAGTACATTGATGAACAAAAAGGTCTTGACACCCTAAGTAATAAGGATTGTATTGTCGAAGATACAATCGAAATTTGTTTGTGTTGCACTTATGGAAACATTTGAGGATGTTTATGATTTCGAACATTATGATACATGCATTCGGTTTAATATTACGACTAATGTAATTGTGGCTATGATGATGCATGTTGTGTATAGAAATGAATTGGAGCTATTGAGGAAGATAGTTGCCAACGATGAGAAACACCAATCAAAGGATGACTATGAGAAGGTTCTTGTGGAACGATTATTGAAGGGACTTTAAAAGTTCCCATGGAGCACCACTGATGGGATAATATCGCACAGAGAGTGCTAGTAGCCAAGAACCGGAATAAAGATATCCGTGTCTATGTGGCACAAGTTATGAAGGGATTTGGTAGGAACCCCTTCTGAAATATTTTATTGTCTTAGTGTTATGCATAAACTTGAAAGGTAGTTGTATGCCTTGGATACCCAAGGAAGGTATGACTCAAGATGAAGAACCTGAATAATGGAGGTATGAACCTCTGGTAGTAAACATTGTTTATAACCATTGGAATAATTCATCAATTGATATGTCATGAATCCATTGACAATCAAGGAATGCGTAAAGGCATTCATGTGAAAATTTTGAGTTCATGTGTAATGATTTGGGATCGTGATTGGCCTATAGTAGGCAGTATGGTCCTACTGTAAGAATGAAAGAAAATGAATAAACCATATGAGGAAAAGGTTAGTTAACTTCCAACACCCCATGGCAAAGAACCGGTCATAAAGTGTGACGAACTTGAAAAACAATGCAAGAATGTATTGGGTATGAATGTGGCCATGGATATTGGCACAATTGTTAAAACCCTTTTTAAATGTTGAACTACGTTTTGAGAAGTTTGGTATGTTGAGATGAAACTAACAATTGTTTGGTTGTGTAAAGAATGAATTACAAGAAGCAAAGGTGTCTTGGATATGGCAGTGTTGTAAGTCCATAGGGAAGACCGATTGCCTGCTGAGCCAAACTGCAAGGGATGGTATTTCCCTTTTTGAGAAAGTAATTTAATTCTTAAAGTATGCACAATTCTGAAATTGTTGTGACGATGTTGTAAAGGTGCAATAAAATGTATATGTATGGAAAAGCTAACAAGTTGTTTGGCCGATTAAAGTGGAAAGTGCAGGAAGCAAAGGGGTCTTGGATATGGCGGCATTATAAGCCCAGAAGGAAGACCAATTGCCTATTTATCCAAACCGTTATGGGAAGGAAATTCCCATAATTATGAATCTGGTTCCTGTGCGGAACAAATATAAAAACAAGTCGCGAGATTGGAAAATCCGTGGGTGATAGATTTGCAATAAAATTATGAAAGTTAAAATTTATAATGATGTCTCATGAGTTTTATATACCTGTGATACAGGTGGGAAGAAAAGACATGTCCAGAAAGGAATAGATGAAGGTTGTCAAAGTTGAAGATTATGAAAAAGGGCTACTATTGAGCCATAAGAACCCCGTGATAAGTCATGATCGCCTGAAATAAATTATGTTGAGGTAACACAAGATGGAGGGACACCTCGACTCTAAGACTCGATAGAGTCTCTAAAATTTTCCTATGCGAGAAAACCTCAGCAGGGCAAGATGGATCACCCGAGGGACTGTATAACAGTGAAGGTGATGCTTGAGCCTGGGCCTGGAAGATGAGTGACCGGAAGAAAGAGGATATCTTATTAATTCTTGTAAACTATTGGGATCATGCATAGAGTGGGTAGTTTCCCGTGCGAAAAAACATTGGAAAGGAAAATGAAATCATGATAGCTCTTGTGAACTATTGAATTGGAATCATGCACATAGTGGGTAGTTTCGCGTGCGGAAAAACCTTGGAAAGGAAAATGAAATCATGATAGCTCTTGTGAACTATTGAATTGGAATCATGCATCCAATGGGTACATCAAGGAAAGAGATGAGCATGGATAACAAAACTACCATGTGGATACAGATCCACAAACTGCATAGATAAGTACTGTGCTAGAATATGAAATTTTTCCTTTTTGAATTTTGAACAACAGTAAGATGTTTTCGCACAAAACTATGGTTAATATGCTTGTGTCCAAGAATTATTGAAGGTAGATGACGAAGAATCATATCTGGAAAAAGGACCTGACCGAGGATGAAGGTCAAGACTTCTGAAGTGGCCAAATGGGAAAGGCATGACAGGTGTGTTTGAGACGGAACACTGAGGACGGTGTTCCTTTAAGGGGGAGGGAATTGTAACAACCTATTTCCCCCAATTTGTAATTAATCATAAAGTAGGAATTACCATGCTTATGCATGAGGAAAATGTAAATGTATTATTGTTTGAGTTTCCAATAACTGACTGTTGGGGTGAAGCCTTGAAAGTACTGGCCATGATATCACTAGAGGAAGAATGTGAAAACTATAAGAGAGGGTTCATGTATCAAATAACCCCAAATCTCCCTTGATAAGGATGACAAGCCTCCTTTGAATCCCAAGAAAAGAAAATCAGTCAATGAAGAAAGGACTGATGGTTGAATCACCAACCACCCCCATGAACGGAAACATGGGCTATTAGTACGAAGTACCACAGGGACTTGCAGTCCTGAGCTTCCTTTTGATAGAATGAACTGCATAGGTTGGCAAAAACCTTCCCAAGTAAGAGGCACACACACAATGGAAAGGGAGGCACCAGACGAGGGTGGAAGCTCACAAGGAAGAGGCGTGAATCTCTCCAACGAATCACAAACAGAATACTGCAAGCTTGATGCCGAAGAGCACTTGAGAAACCTCACCGAGGCCACAACCGAGTGAGAAAGATCTGAGTTCCATAAAACAAGACTGGAACAGAAGCTCAAGCTAAGAGAGAACCCTTGAGAACTATGAGAATTTCCTGGTGATATCATGGCTTGGCATAGGGGTGGCCAGAGTGATAAGAATGAATGCCTATGAGCCTATGGTCGGGTGGAAGGACGAACACCCACAGTCAGTTGGTTGGCGACAACCTGTAATAGATAAGTGATTTCCTACCTTGTGTAACTTAGCTGTGACTGTGTATGAATTGGTTATACTGTGCATGCTTTCAGGAATGTGAATGAATGCTTAATGGATATACTGTATCCCTTCTATTTCTATTTGGTTTTATAATTAGGAAAGTGAGGAATTATATGGGTCGGACATGACTTGTTCTCATAAATTCTGGAGTTCTATAGCATATTAATCTAGAGCCACGAACTGTGAGCTTATCGACCTTAGGTGTAGCCGCATGTACGATGGTTTACTCAGCTAGTCATTCTGATTCCCTTGGAGGACAAAGTTTGTTAAGATCATAAGAGGTAGTTACAATATGCATAGGCCCTCTGTGGTCAAATAGAACCCCATAACCCCTTGATGAATAGTTGTACTGAAGACTCTTCTAAGAGTCAATTCCAGGAGACAAAGCGAAAAGCTCTCAAGTCTTTCATAGCTGACAAAGCTCAGGAAGGATAGTGAGCTTCAAATACCGAAGGAGAGTACCCTTTCATTTGTTAGATGAACGGACGAGATCCTTTTGGGGGATCTGAGGTCTATCACAACCATCAGATTGGAGGAAGGAACGTAGGTATTAATGCCTCGACCCCTTTCAGCCTTCGCAAGTAGCGAAGGAATCGGGACCGTAGATCCAAGGATCTGACGGAGCCCTATTGACCGTCAATCTTAGCCTTTGTATAGGAAGGAGAGTAGAATTTCACTGACTTGTGACTTAGAGTGGTCAAGGGTAGGACTGCATGAACTCACAATTCGCGAGATCGCAACGTGATCGTGACCATTGGATCCATGCCACAGGAGAACTGTGGGATCAGAACTTTCGTGGTTATCGCCTATCGGGGGTTTGAAACTTCAGAGAGTTTCTTTTCAACTGTAGAAGTCGAGAAGTGCCGAGCACCGAGGGCTCATGAAAACACGTGGCACCTCCGTTAGGTGGGGACCACGTGGTTGACAGGTGGCATTACAACAAGTGCCCAGAGAAAGGTTGGAGCGGGTGACAGGTGATGGACACATGTCACCTGGGAAAGAGTCAACCCATTGTTGACTTATCGTATCTTAGTAATTTGCGAAGGAGGAGCACGAGGTCTCAACAATCCAACTCACGAAGTCGCGAGATGTAAGTAGCGCTAGTATTTAGCTTAGGAAGCGGGTGACCTGTTGTTGACTTATCGTGGCGCGGGGTTTCATAGGATGAAGAAGTTGCACCCTGATCATTAAGGCCGTGAAACACCGAGAGCCGAGGTCACGTGCGACGGGCAGCAGTGGCACAACTCGTGAGAAGAGTATAGCGGAGGAGACAAGTGGCATGTGTGCATCGCTTTGGCAGAGCCCATGTAACGTTGACCTCTCGCGTCTCGTGATTTCGGAAAGGAAGAGCATGAGGGCTCAACACCTCAATTGGCAAAGTTGCGAGTGGCGCAAGTGTTTGGCCTAGCCTACGGTTACATGTAGCAGGCGCTAGTGAGGAAGGAGCCATACCCATATTGCTTCTCAGGTATCAACATTTGGAGAAAGAGGAGTCGAGAGCCTTGAATCCCAACTCGCGATATTTGAAAGGTGCTTGCACTAAGGCCAGGTTGTGGTCGCTTGAAGGAGGATAAGGGAAGGGATGGTCTGTGCTAGGCCCCATAGAAGTCTCAAGGATTTTGTCCTTCGAAGAAAAAGACGAAAAATTCAATATGTTGTAGAGGGTGTGTTACAAATTGGTATCAGAGCATGGTTACAACACTTGCCCTGCTTGGGCTCATGTACGAGCCATGTAAAGAGACATTGTTATCTACATTTTCTCTTTAAGAAGAAGGACCGTAGAATGAAACTGTAAATTGGGAATTTATTTAACCCCTCTGTTAAAATGGTAACTACTCTTATAGGAGTAGGAATGCACTGATCAGTATTACTGATAAGACCTGAGTTTGAATAACAGAGGTGGAATGAATTGTGCTATGAAGCTGCATGAGCCAGACAAGGGACATGAATTGAGTTGTTATGTTATAGTGTGACAATGGCTACCTATTAAAGAAGGTAGAGTCTCTTGCAATTGAGATGGCTGGTTAGGTAAGAACTTAAGATCCAAATGAAGAACTCCTTCATGATTCGGGAAATCTGGTAAGTACCGGTAGGATCCTTAGAAAGTTATAATTATTGCATTATTAAAAGATGAAACCCTGAGCATATAACTCTTCACGATTGAGAGGACTGATGAAAATATATAGGGTCAGATTACCTGACCTATAATGGTTAGAATCGACAACAAGGATAATCTGTTTAAGCAAGATTAAGAGGAGTCCTTTAGGACTGTTGCTAATTCCCAAGAGTGACCCTCGTTGGTTGTTAACATAATGAGAGGGTAACATCCATATGAGTTATGACTACGAGATTAGTCCTGTAAGTAACTTAAAATCTTAGAAGAGATAGCGGGGAAATTGGGTATGCCGAACATGCGTATAGAATCAAGCTTGTGTTAAAGTTTGAAAACTCTAGAGGTTGAATGTGGAGTATACCAGGAGGAGTAGTGGTTTTAAGTCTTGAGAGGAAACACTTGGAAAAGTTTTCTAAGTTTTGAAGAGTTGAAGCGTTCAAAGGTCCATTCAGAAAGAACCGAAATGCTTTGAGTTGTTCGATCTTGGAGAAGTAGCGCACTGGTTAGTTGCGAGGAGATACCGTAATTTCATAGAACTAAAGGGCTTGGAAGAAGCAATGAGAAATTCGTGAAAAGATCATAAGCATTGATCAAGGAGCGATCTGGACCATTGATCATCCGGAAGAGAATTTCACAATTTCGGGAATTGGGAGTTAAGGGGTGAAGACTACGCCAGAGTCCCGAAAGGTGGAAAGCCAGGATTTGGTCAAGATCGTTGATTTCAAGAGAGCTCTAGACCGTGTGATCTAGGTTGTCGGACCCTCGTGGATCAAAATTTTTGGGAAATGGTGGGGCACTGTCTGCGGATTCTTCGAAACAAAGGATCTCGACGCATGTCTAGGAGTTGAACCCAGGTACCGAGAGAAGGGTCATGTGAATCAAAGAGCCGAGAAAACCTTATCTTCAGTCTTTTGGGTTTTTAGATTTTGGGGATCAAAGAACCAGAGTTCCTTGCAACATGAATACCAAAATCACAAAATGCGAAGCGCCTTTTAGTTCGGATCATGGTCACCGCTGGTGGTCGCATGAGGAGAAGGCGTGAGCTAGTATGATGAATACACATGAGTTGAATGCAGTGTGAAGCTTCATAATAGGAAGCCTGATATTAATACCAGTAAGGTATGAATGATACTAAACGTGCAAATTAATGCACATGTATGATGTAAGAGTATAGTTATAGGCACGATATGTTTTTTCCCGATGAGCGAAATATAAAGCAAGTATTGTTTTTTCCAAGATTGAAGGAATACTATGTAGGCATAGCTGACTCGATTATGGGGAGTCATGAAAGTTTTGTTCCAAATAATAGCCTGAGGGGAATGTATTCCATTTCCTCAGGAAGTGCCAATATAATTAGATGAAAGGTTAAATGAGAAAAGATGCTCTCTTGTCATAATAAGAGACAAATGATTACGCCTTTGAGCATCACATGAGAAGGATTGTGAATGAATCTGAATTGACTATTCTTAACAGTAAATATGCATGTTTATATTACTTAACAAGAATATTTAGTAAAAGAGAATATGTATATATATATATATATATATATATATATATATATATATATATATATATATATATATCCAAAACTAACTCAAGGCTGAGGCCATCACAAATATTGATGGATATGAAACAAGGAAGTTGCATGCCAAAGGAGTTCCCGGTGGAGGAACTGTGTAAGGAATTTGTCAGAAGGAGAGTCACAACCCTAATAATTGTTGAAGGTTGGACAATGGGCTGCAAGGCCTATCCATATATATTAGAATCCTGGATTACATTTTGAATGAATCATGTAATTAATAGAATACTAACAACTGAATATTGACCATTCTGATAACCGAATGGAAGTGTGTACGTTGCACATGTTCATGATTCATTATGAGAAAAGAGTTGCTATTAAAGCATGTTGCAGTATCCCAAAAAGGGTTAGTGTGAGGCCTAACCAAGGCTTCTCAGAAAAAGAGCAGTTGTGGAAACCAGTATAGTTGGTAAGAGGCAAGTAAATCCCCTGAGTATGATTAAATGAATAAACGAGTACGTTTAACTGATGAGGCTTGGTTAAAGCTGTGATTAAGAAAAGGCAGTGAGACCTTAGAGATAAATCGACTGGGATGAAAATCCCTAGGTGATGTAGAAATAATTTGAAGAAGGGGAGAGCCCTCAATTCTTTCCTTGCTGTGCATTACGTTTTCTATGGGATGAGAAAGCTAGTACATTGATGAGCAAAAAGGTCTTGACACCCTAAGTAACAAGGATTGTATTGTCAAAGATACAATTTAAATTTGTTTGTGTTGCACTTATGGAAACATTTGAGGATGTTTATGAGTTCGAACATTATGATACATGCATTCGGTTTAATATTACGACTACTGTAATTGTGGCTATGATGATGCATGTTGTGTATAGAAATGAATTTGAGCTATTGAGGAAGATAGTTGCCAACGATGAGCAACCCAAATCAAACGATGACTATGAGAAGGTTCTTGTGGATCGATTATTGAAGGGACTTTAAAAGTCCCCATGGAGCACCACTGATGGGATAATATTAGAGAGAGGGTGCTAGCAGCCAAGAACCGATATAAAGATATTTGTGTCTATGTGGCACAAGGTATAAAGGCATTTGGTAGGAACCCCTTCTGAAATATTTTATTGCCTTAGTGTTATGCATAAAATTGAAAGGAAGTTGTATTCCTTGGATACTCAAGTAAGGTATGACTCAGGACGAAGAACCTGAATAATGAAGGTACGAACCTCTGGTAGTAAACATTGTTTATAACCATTGGAGGAATTCATGAAATGATATGTCATGAATGCATTGAAAATCAAGGCATGTGTAAAGGAATTCATGTGAAAATTTTGAGTTCATGTGTATTGATTTGGGATCATGATTGGCCTATAGCAGGCAGTATGGTCCTACTGTAAGAATGAAAGAAAATGAATAAACCATATGAGGAAAAAGTTGGTTAACTTCCAACACCCCATGGCCAAGAACTGGTCATAAAGTATGACGAATTTGAAAAGCAATGAAAGAATGTATTGGTTATGAATGTGGCCATGGATATTGGCACAATTGTTAAAACCCTTTTTAAATGTTGAACTACATTTTGAAAAGTATGGTATGTTGAGATGAAACTAACAATTGTTTGGTTGTGTAAAGAATGAATTGCAGGAAGCAAAGGGGTCTTGGATATGGCAGTGTTGTAAGTCCATAAGGAAGACCGATTGCCTGCTGAGCCAAATTGCAAGGGATGGTATTTCCCTTTTTGAGAAAGTAATTTAATTGTTAAAGTATGCACAATTTCGAAATTGTTGTGACGATGTTGTAAAGGTGCAATAAAATGTATATGCATGGAAAAGTAACAAGTTGTTTGGCTGATTGAAGTGGAAAGTGCAGGAAGCAAAGGGGTTTTGGATATGGTGGCATTCTAAGCCCATAAGGAAGGCCAATTGCCTGCTGAGCCAAACTATTATGGGAAGGAAATTCCCATAATTATGAATTTGGTTCCTGTGGGTAACAAATATGAAAACAAGTCACGGGATTGGAAAATCCGTGGGTGACAGACTTGCAATAAAATTCTGAAAGTTAAAATTTATAATGATGGCTCATGAGTTTTATATACTTGTGATACAGGTGGGAAGAAAAGACATGTCCATAAAGGAACAGATGAAGGTTTTCAAAGTTGAAGATGATGAAAAAGGGCTATTGTTGAGCCATGAGAACCCCGTGATAAGTCATGATCGCCTGAAATAAATTATGTTGAGGTAACGCAAGCCCGAGGGACACCTCGACAGAGCAAGTCTGAGGGACGCCTCAACTGTAAGACTTGATAGAGTGTCTAAAATTTTCTTGTGTGAAAAAACATCAGCAGGGAAAGATGGATCTCCCGAGGGACTATATAACAATGAAGGGGATGCTTGAGCCTGGGCCTGGAGGATGAGTGACCGCAAGGAAGAGGAGCTCTTATTAATTCTTGTAAACTATTGGGATCATGCACACAATGGGTAGTTTTCGATGCAGAAAAACCTTGGAAAGGAAAATAAAATCATGATAGCTCTTGTGAACTATTGAATTAGAATCATGCACACAGTGGGTAGTTTCCCATGCGGAGAAACCTTGGAAAGGAAAATGAAATCATGATAGCTCTTGTGAACTATTGAATTGGAATCATGCACCCAATGGGTAGGTCAAGGAAAGCAATGAGCATGGATAACAAAACTACCATGAGGATACAGATCCACAAACTCCACAGATAAGTACTGTGCTAGAATATGAAATTTTTCCTTTTTGAATTTTGAACAACAATAAGATGTTTTCTCACAAAATTATGGTTAATATGCTTGTGTCCAAGAATTATTGAAGGCAGATGACGAAGAATTATATCCCGAAAAAGGACTTGACCGAGGATGAAGGTCAAGCCTTCTGAAGTAGCTAAATGAGAAAGGCATGATAGGTGTTTTTGAGAGAGAACACTGAGGACGGTGTTACTTTAAGGGGGAGGGAATTGTAACACCCTGTTTCCCCCAATTTGTAATTAATCATAAAGTAGGAATTACCATGCTAATTCATGAGGAAAATGTAAATGTATTATTGTTTGAGTTGCCAATAACTGAATGTGGGGGTGAAGCCTTGAAAGTACTGGCGATGATATCACTACAGGAAGAATGTGAAAACTATAAGAGAGGGTTCATGTATCAAATAACCCCAAATATCCCTTGATAAGGATGACAAGCCTCCTTCGAATCTCAAGGAAAGAAAATTAGTGAATGAGGAAAGGACCAGTGGTTGAATCACCAACCACCTCCATGAATGGAAACATGGGTTGTCAGTCCGAAGTACCACAAGGACTTGCAGACCTGATCTTCCTTCTAACAGAAGGAACCGGATAGGTCGGAAAAAACCTTCCCAAGTAAGAGGGACACACACACGGGAAAGGGAGGCACCAGACAAGGGCAGAAGATCACAAGGGAGAGGCGTGAAGATCTCCAACGAATCACGAATAAGAGACCGTGAGCTTGATGTCGAAGAGCATATAATAAACCTCGTTGAGGCCACAACCGAGTGAGAAATCTTTGAGTTGCATAAAATAGGATTGGAACAGAAGCTAGAACAGAGAGAGAACCCTCAAGAACTGTGAGAATTCCTTGGCGATATCATGGCTTGGCATGGGGGTGTCCAGAGTACTAAGAATGAATGCCTCTGAGCCTATGGTTGGGTGGAAGGAAAAACACCCACAGTCAGTTGGTTGGTGGCAACCTGTAATAGATAAGTGATTTCCTACCTTGTGTAACTTAGCTGTGACTGTGTATGAATTGGTTATACTGTGCATGCTTTCAGGAATGTGAATGAATGCTTAATGGATATACTGTATCCCTTCTATTTCTTCTTGGTTGTATAATTAGGCAAGTAAGGAATTATATGGGTCGGACATGACTTGTTCTCATAAATTATGGAGCTTTGTAGCGTCTTAAGCTAGAGCCACAAATAGTGAGCTCGTCGACCTTAGGTGTAGCCACATGTATGATGGTTTACTCACCTAGTCGTTCTGATGCCCTTGGAGGATGGAGTTTGTTAAGCTCATGAGAGGTAGTGTCAATATGCACAGGCCCTCTGTGATCAAATAGAACCCCAGAACCCTTTGATGAATAGTTGTACTGAAGACTCTTCTAAGAGTCAAGTCTAGGAGACAGAGCACAAAGATCTCAAGTCTTTCATAGATGACGAAGCTCAGAAAGGATAGTGAGTTTAAAATACTGAAGGAGAGTACCCTTTCATTTGTTAGATGAACGGACGAGATCCTTTTGGGGGATCTGAGGTCTTTCATGACCATTAGATTGGAGGAAGGAACGTAGGTGTTAATGCCTTGACCCCTTTAAGCCCTCGCAAGTAGCAAAGGAATCGAGACCGTAGATCCAAGGATTTGATGGAGCCCTATTGACCATCAATCTTTGCCTTTGTATAGGAAGGAGAGTAGAATTTCGATGACTCACGACTTGGAGTGGTCAAGGGTAGGACTGCATGAACTCACGATTCGTGAGATCATGATGCGATTGTGACCATTGGATCTAGTCCACGAGAGAACCATGGGACCAAAACTTTCATGGTTTTCTCCTATCGGGGGTTCGAAACTTGAGAGAGTTTCTTTTCGACTGTAGAAGTCGTGAAATGTCGAGCACCGAGGGCTCATGCGAACACGTGGCACGTCCGTTAGGTGGGGACCGCATGGTTGACAAGTGGCATTACAACAAGTGCCCAGAGAAAGGTGGGAGAGGGTGACAGGTGATGGACACATGTTGCCTGGGAAAGAATCAACCCATTGTTGACTTATCGTATCTCAGGAATTCGCGAAGGAGGAGCACGAGGTCTCAACACTCCAACTCATGAATTTGCTAGATGCGAGTAGCGCTAGTATTTATCTTAGGAAGTGGGTGACCCATTTTTGACTTATTAAGGCTTGGGGTTTCGCAGGATGAAGAAGCTGCACCCTGATTGTTAAGGCCATGAAACATTGAGAGCCGTGGTCACATGCGATGGGTGGCAACGGCATAGCTCGTGAACAGAGTGCAGTGGAGGAGACAAGTGGCGTGTGTGTTTCGCTTTGGCAGAGCCCATGTAACATTGACCTCTCACATGTCGGGATTTCGCAAAGGAGGAGCACGAGGGCTCAACACTGCAACTAGCGAATTTTTGAGTGGCACTAGTGTTTTTCCTAGCCTATGGTTACATGTAGCAGGTGGTAGTGAGGAAGGACCCATACACATATCGCATATCGGGTATGGGCATTTGGAGAAAGAGGAGTCGAGAGCCTTGAATCCCAATTTGCGAGCTACGAAAGGTGCTTGCACTTAGGCCAGGTTGTGGTCACTTGGAGGAGGATAAGGGAAGGGATGGTCTATGCTAGGCCCCATAGAAGTCTTAGGGATTCTGTCCTTTGAAGGAAAAGACGAAAAATTCAATATGTTGTAGTGGGTGTGTTACAAATTGGTATCAGAGCATGGTTACAACACTTGGCCTACTTGGGCTCATGTACGAGCCGTGTAAAGAGACATTGTTATCTGCATTTTCTCTTTAAGAAGAAGGACCGTAGAATGAAACTGTAAATTGGGAATTTCTTTAACCCCTTTGTTAAAATGGTAACTACTCTTATAGGAGTAGGAATGCACTGATCARTATTACTGATAAGACCTGAGTGTGAATAACAAAGGTGGAATGAATTGTGCTATGAAGCTGCACGATCTAGACAAGGGACATGAACTGAGTTGTTCTATTATAGTGTGATGATGGMTACCTACTAAAGCAGGTAGATTCTCTTGCAATTGAGATGGTTGGTTAGGTAAGAACTTAAGATCCAAATGAAGAACTCCTTCATGATTCGGGAAATCTAGTAAGGACTGGTAGGATCCTTATAAAGTTATAATTACTACATTATTAAAAGACTAAACCCTGAGCATATAACTCCTCACGATTGAGAGGACTGATGAAAATATATAGGGTCAGATTACCTAACCTATAATGGTTAGAATCGACAACAAGGATAATCTGTTTAAGCAACATTCAGAGGAGTCCTTTGGGACTGTTGCTAATTCCCAAGAGTGACCCTTGTTGGTTGTTCCCATAAAGAGAGGGTAACATTCGAATGAGTTATGACTACGAGATTAGTCCTGTAAGTAACTTAAAATCTCATAAGAGATAGCAGGGAAATTTGGTACGCCGAACATGCTTATAGAATCAAGCTTGTTTTAAAGTCTGAAAACTCCAGAGGTTGAACGCAGAGTATACCAGGAGGAGTAGTGGTTTTAATTCTTGAGAGGAAACACTTAGAAAAAGTTTCTAAGTTTCGAAGAGTTGAAGCATTCAAAGGTGAAGCGCAGAAAAATGAAGTTCGAAGAAAGAACAAGTATGGAGGATTGCGCCGGAGAAATCCTTTAGAAAAGAGTTTTGAAGATTGGATAGGATCGAGAGTCAAGATCCATTTAGAAAGAACCGAAATGCTTTGAGTTGTTCAATCTCGGAGAAGTAGCGCACTGGTTAGTTGCGAGGAGATACCAGAATTTCACAGAACCAAAGGGCTTGGAAGAAGTAATGAGAAATTCGCGAAAAGATCATAGTCGTTGATCAAGGAGTGATCTGGACCATTGATCGTCCAGAAGAGAATTTCACAATTTTGGGAATTGGGAGTTAAGGGTTAAAGACTAGGCCAAAGTCCTGAAAGGTGGAAAGCTGGGATTTGGTCAGGACCGTTGATTGCCAGAGAGATCTGGACCATGGGATCCAGGTTTCAAGACCCTCGTGGATTAGAAGTTTTGGGAAACGGTGGGGCGCTGTTTGTGGATTCGCCGAAACATGGGATCCTTATGCATGTCTAGGAGTTGACCCTAGGTACTGATCGAAGGGTCATGTGAATCAAAGAGCCGAGAAAACCTTAGCTTTAGTCTTTCAGGATTTTCGATTTCAGGGATCAAAGAACCAAAGTTCCTTGCAACCTGAATCCCGAAATTACGAAACGTGAAGCACCTTTTAGTTCAGATCGTGGTCACCGCCGGTGGTCACGTGAGGAGAAGGCGTGAGCTAGTATGATGAATATTCATTAATTGAATGCAGTGTAAAGCTTCATAATAGGAAGGCTGATATTAATACCAATAAGGTATGAATGATACTAAACGTGCAAAGTAATGCACACGTATGATGTAAGAGTATAGTTATAGGCACAATATGGTTTTTCCCAATGAGTGAAATATAAAGAAAGTATTTCTTTTACCAATATTGAAGGAATAATATGGAGGCATAGCTGACTCCATTCTGGGGAGTCATGAAATTTTTGTTCCAAATAATAGACTGAGGGGAATGCATTCCATTTCCTCAGGAAGTGCCAATATAATTAGATGAAAGGGTAAATGAGCAAAGATGCTCTCTTGTCATAATAAGAGACAAATGATTATGCCTTTGAGCATCACATGAGAAGGATTTTGAATGAATCTGAATTGACCAATCTTAACAGTAAAGATGCATTTTTATATTCCTTAAGAGGAATATTTAGTTAAAAAAAAAGAGCCAAAACTAACTCAATGCTGAGGCCATCACAAATAGTGATGGATATGAAACAAGGAAGTTGCATGCCGAAGGAGTTCCCAATGGAGGAACTGTGTAAGGACTTTGTCAGAAGGACAGATTCACAACCCTAATAATTGTTGAAGGTTGGACAATGGGTTGCAAGGCCTATCCATATATATAAGAATCATGGATTACATTTTGAAAGAATTATGTAATTAATAGAAGACTAACAACTAAATATTGACCATTCTGATAATCGAATGGAAGTTTGTAGGATGCACATGTTCATGATTCATTATGAGCAAATATTTTCTATTAAATCATGTTGCAGTATCCCAAAAAGGTTTAGGGTGAGGCCAAACCATGTCTTCTTAGAAAAAGAGTAGTTGTGGAAACTGGTATAGTTGGTAAGAGGCAAGTAAATCCCCTGAGTATGATTAAATGAATAGACGATTATGTTTAACTGATGAGGCTTGGTTGAAGTTGTGATTAAGAAAAGGCAGTGAGACCTTAGAGATAACTCGACTGGGCTGAAAAGCCCCAGGCGATGTAGAAAGAATTTGAAGAAGGGGAGAGCCCTCAATTCTTTCCTTGCTATGCATTACGTTTTCTATGGGATGAGAAAGCTAGTACATTTATGAACAAAAAGGTCTTGACACCCTAAGTAATAAGGATTGCATTTTCAAAGATATAATCGAAATTTGTTTATGTTTCACTTATGTTTATGTTGAACTACATTTTGAAAAGTTTGGTATGTTGAGATGAAAATAACAATTGTTTGGTTGTGTAAAGAATCAATTGCAGGAAGCAAAGGGGTCTTGGATATGGCAGTGTTGTAAGTCCATAAGGAAGACCGATTGCCTGTTGATCCAAACTGCAAGGGATGGTATTTCCCTTTTTGAGAAAGTAATTTAATTGTTAAAGTATGCACAATTCTAAAATTGTTGTGACGATGTTGTAAAGGTGCAATAAAATGTATATGCATGGAAAAGCTAACAAGTTGTTTGGCCGATTGAAGTGGAAAGTGTAGGAAGAAAAGGGGTCTTGGATATGGTAGCATTGTAAGCCCATAAGGAAGGCCAATTGCCTGCTGAGCCAAACCATTATGGGAAGGAAATTCCCATAATTATGAATCTGGTACCTGTGCGGAACAAATATGAAAACAAGTCGCGAGATTGGAAAATATGTGGGTGAAAGATTTGCAATAAAATTCTGAAAGTTAAAATTTATAATGATGTCTCATGAGTTTTAAGTACCTGTGATATAGGTGGGAAGAAAAGACATGTCCAGAAAGGAATAGATGAAGGCTGTCAAAGCTAAATATAATTAAAAAGGGCTACTATTGAGCCATGAGAACCCCATGATAAGTAATGATCTCCTGAAATAAATTATGTTGAGGTAACAAAATCCGGAGGAATGCCTCACATAGAAAGTCTGAGGGACACCTCAACTGTAAGACTCGATAGAGTCTCTAAAATTTTCTTGTGCGAGAAAACCTCAGCAGGGCAAGATGGATCGCCCGAGGGATTATATAACAGTGAAGGGGATGCCTGAGCCTGGGCCTGGAGGATGAGTGACCGCAAGGAAGAGGAGCTCTTATTAATTATTGTAAACTATTGGGATCATGCACATAGTGGGTAGTTTCCCATGTGGAAAAACCTTGGAAAGGAAAATGAAGTCATGATAGCTCTTGTGAACTATTGAATTGGAATCATGCACACAGTGGTTAGTTTCATGTGCGGAAAAACCTTGGAAAGGAAAATGAAATCATGATAGCTCTTGTGAACTATTGAATTGGAATCATGCACCCAATGGGTACGTCAATGAAAGTGATGAGCATGGATAACAAAACTACCATGTGGATACAGATCCACAAACTGCACAGATAAGTACTATGCTAGAATATGAAATTTTGCCTTTTTGAATTTTGAACAACAGTAAGATGTTTTCGCAGAAAATTATGGTTAATATGCTTGTGTCGAAGAATTATTGAAGGAAGATGACGAAGAATTAGATCCTGAAAAAGGACTTGACCGAGGATGAAGGTCAAGACTTATGAAGTGGCTAAATGAGAAAGGTGTGATAGGTGTTTTTGAGAAAGAACACCGAGGACAGTGTTCCTTTAAGGGGGAGGGAATTGTAACACCCTGTTTCCCCCAATTTGTAATTAATCATAAAGTAGGAATTACCATGCTAATGCATAAGGAAAATGTAAATGTATTATTGTCTGAGTTGCCAATAACTGACTGTGGGGGTGAAGCCTTGAAAGTATTGGCCATGATATCACTAGAGGAAGAATGTGAAAACTATAAGAGAGAGTTCATGTATCAAATAACCCCAAATCTCCCTTGATAAGGATGACAAAACTCCTTCAAATTCCAAGGAAAGTAAATTAGTCAATGAAGAAAGGATCGGTGGTTGAATCACCAATCACCCCCATGAATGGAAACATGGGTTGTCAGTCCGAAGTACCACAGGGACTTGCAGAACTGAGCTTCCTTCTGATAGAAGGAACCAGATAGGTTAGAAAAACCTTCACAAGTAAGAAGGACACACACACGGAAAAGGGAGGCACCAGATGAGGGCAGAAGCTCACAAGGGAGAGGTGTGAATCTCTCCAACGAATCATGAATAGAAGACCACGATCTTGATGCTGAAGAGCATCTGAGAAACCTCGTTGAGGCCACAACCAAGTGAGAAAGCTTCGAGTTGCAGAAAACAGGACCCGAATAGAAGCTGAAACAGAGAGAGAACCCTCGAGAACTATGAGAATTCCCTTGTGATATCATGGCTTGGCACGAGGGTGGCCAGAGTGCTAAGAATGAATGCCTCTGAGCCTATGGTTGGGTGGAAGGAAAAACACCCATAGTCAGTTGGTTGGTAGCAACCTGTAATAGATAAGTGATTTCCTACCCTGTGTAACTTAGTTGTGACTGTGTATGAATTCATTATATTGTGCATGCTTTCATGAATGTGAATGAATGCTTAATGGATATATTGTATCCCTTCTATTTCTACTTGGTTGTATAATTATGCAAGTAAGGAATTTTATGGGTCGGAAATGACTTGTTCTCATAAATTATGGAGTTCTGTAGTGTCTTATGCTAGAGCCATGAACTGTGAGCTTGTTGACCTTAGGTGTAGCCGCATGTACGATGGTTTATTCACCTAGTCACTCTTAGTCCCTTGGAGGACAGAGTTTGTTAAGCTCATGAGAGGTAGTGCGGATATGCACAGGCCCTCTGCGATCAAATAGCACCCCAGAACCCTTTGATGAATAGTTGTACTAAAGGCTCTTCTAAGATTCAAGTCCAGGAGATAGAGTGCAAAGCTCTCAAGTCTTTCATAGCTGATGAAGCTTAGGAAGGATAGCGAGTTTCAAATATTGAAGGAGAGTACTCTTTCATTTGTTAGATGAATGGACGAGATCCTTTCGGGGGATTTGAGGTCTGTAACGATTGTTAGATTGGAGGAAGGAATGTAGATGTTAATGCCTCGACCCCTTTCAACCTTCGTAAGTAGCGAAGGAATCGGGACCATAGATCCAAGGATCTGACGGAGCCCTATTGACCGTCGATATTATCCTTTGTATAGGCAAGAGAGTAGCATTTCACTGAGTTGCGACTTGGAGTGGTCAAGGGTAGGACTGCATGAACTCACGATTCATGACATTGTGACGTGATTGTGACCGTTGGATCCAGTCCATGGGAGAACCGTGGGATAAAAAATTCCGTGTTTATCGCCTATTAGGGGTTCAGAACTTGAGAGAGTTTCTTTTCAACTATAGAAGTCACGAAGTGCCGAGCACCAAGGGCTCATGCGAACATGTGGCACCTCTGTTAGGTGGAGATCGCATGGTTGATAGGTGGCATTACAACAAGCGCCCAGAGAAAGGTGGGAGCAGGTGACAGGTGATGGACACATGTCACTTGGGAAAGAGTCAACCCATTGTTGACTTATTGTATCTTGGGAATTCGTGAAGGAGGAGCACAAGGACTCAACACTCCAACTCACGAAGTCGCGAGATGCGAGTAGCACTAGTATTTATCTTAGGAAGTGGGTGACCCATTGTTGACTTATCATGGCTTGGGGTTTCGCAAGATGAATTAGTTGCACCCTGATCGTTAAGGAAATGAAACATCGAGAGCGGAGGTCAAGTGTGATGGGTGCCAGCGGCACAACTCATGACCAGAGCACATTGGAGGAGACAAGTGGAATGTGCGTGTCGCTTTGGCAAAGCCCACGTAACCTTGACCTCTCATGTCTCGGGATTTCGCAAAGTAGGAGCACGAGGGCTCAACACCTCAACTAGAAAAGTTGTGAGTGGCACTAGTGTTTGGCCTAGCCTACGACTACATGTAGCAGGTGCTAGTGAGGAAGGAGCCATACCCATATCGGATATTGGGTATCGGAATTTGGAGAAAGAGGAATCGATAGCCTTGACTCACAACTCACGAGATGCGAAAGGCGCTTGCACTAAGGCCATGTTGTGGTCGCTTGGAGGAGGATAAGGGAAGGGATGGTCTACGCTAGGCCCCATAGAAGTCTCAGGGATTCTGTCCCTCGAAGAAAAAAAAGAAAAATTCATTATGCCATAGTGGGTGTGTTACAATTTGCTTCTATAGAATGATGGACCCACTCCTTTTTAGGGTATCCCTTCTCCATCCATATCGTTTTACAAAACCAAATGTGCTCCTAATCTCTTATATTCTATCCAAAACTGAGTTCTCAGCTTCTATAGGATAGAGTAGATGGATGTTTCTAGAATAGATTAGTTGTTGCATTAGAATAGGCCTTGTTGCTGCCTCAGAATAGCTTATGTTTCTCCCTTAGAATAATTGTAACTGTTGCTCAGAATAAGTGAACTAATCTGATGTAAAAATGATATAGAAACTTATGTGAAAATTTATATGAAGAGAGGGTGCCTCCCTCTCTTTATATAAGATAGAGTCTAGGTTAGGGCCACCTTTTAGGTTAGTATAGGATAGGATTTAGGTTAGGACAACTAGATTAGGGATGACCTAGGTTGATCTGGAAAGGGGGCAGCTTTAGGAGGGTGGTTTAGGAAGAGGCCAACTTGAGGAGGGCTACTTGGAGGGATGCTTGGAGGCCAGCTTGAGGAGGGAATCTTGGAGGCCAACTTGAGAGAGGGAATTCAGAGGGATGCTTGAAAATAATAACTTCTATAGTTTCTCAAAATTCAACATTTTAGGTATGCTCTGATAACATGTTGAAGTTTTAATTATATAGCTAGCAGTTACGATTATTCTTTATTATTATAACCATTTAGCACATTATTTTCATAAATAAGATCACTGAAAGAGACATAATCATAGAAACAATAGAGACACACAGATTATCGTGGGAAACCCTCATGGGGGAGAAAACCTAGCAAAAACTTCCTCAATATAGATAGACCAAAGATCGAACATAAGATCCTCCTCTACTCCTTCACGAGGAAGAGTAACACACCACTTAACCAAGAAATATGAAGAGATAGACCAAAACCCTCCTTGACGTCACCCAAGTTGCAACAGTTACTCCTCCAAGACTTCCGCACTTCTTCATAGCTGCAGAGCTAGTGTGGTGAGTGTGTCCAAATGAGCCATTGGCCTCTCTTATAAATAGTGGTCTGGCCATACTATAATTAGGTCTAGGCTGACCTGTCACTTTACCCTCTTAATTTACATTTAACTGTTAAGGCACAATAGGGTCGAATTTTACTAAGGCACAATAAAGCCTAATTAAATATAATATAATAATATTATTCAACTCTTTCTCAGGTAGAATATTCTTTGAAGTTACAATATTTCAACATCTTCATATTCTTATTCCTATCAATAGTTAGAAAGAAGTAGTTAGGTCTTATAATAAGTTACGTAGCTATATTGTAACTAAAATGTAGTGGCTAAGACACCCAAGAATTCATCAAGAATGTATGAATGTATCTAAGCATGAGTAGAAACGACTTCTGTAGATTCTCTCAATTCGACTCACCTCTCTCGGACATTGCAATTGAGTTTGTCCAATCATTACAGCTTTGTTCGAGGTATTGCTTAGAGACTTAGAATACCAACATTCTAAAGCAACTAATCAATATGTCGATTCTTTTCCCTTTTGATTCTCCACTATCAGTTCTTGGCTTACATCTTCATATGGTTGGTATCATTTTCCATTGCTTCCAATCAATTCTATTTGGATGTTTATTTCCTTGTTTTCTCAAATAGTCTAACTTCATATGTTTTTTCCATAACAAAGATTGAATCATTTCGTTAACTTTGTTGTCCCATTGTGTTTTTCTTGCGAAAAACATATCAAATTGGAAGAATAATGTGGGATGTCCAAGATAGTGTGAAGCCATGGGACACAATGTAGTTTAATAAGTCTACCACATTGACTGCTAAGATTTTGGGGCAATATTTGAAAAATTCAATGTAGAGGTCATGTATGCCATAGAACTCATTAGATTGAAACTTAAGGATGAAACAAATGATCAAATGACCAGGGAATAAGTGGCAGGGAGAGGGTCTTGAATTGACTCAAATGCATGGTTGGTTAGGTGTATTGTATAGACTAGAATCATAGACAAATTGAATAATGAGATCAACAATTGCACACAATATTTCTTAGCTAAGAGGAAGATTCTTTAAAAACGTTTTGGATAGAAATGAAGTTAGTCAATGATAATAGCTATGCACTTTTGTGTTTGTTGAGAAAGCAATGTTTCTTTTTCTTTCTATAAATGCTTCTATAGATTCTTTAAATTTGCTTTAATTTCAAAGCTCTATACTTTATAATATATTTAATTAATCTCAATAATACTTTTATAATCTAAATCATACCAAGCACTATGTGGAAAATGTCCTACCTTGAAATGGTGAGAGGTATGAATGGAGTGGGAAAGGCATCAAATAACTAAGGCTACAATGAATTGAATCTTGAATATCAGATATCAAAAATTTAAACTTGGTTTTGAAGATGTTTGAGTATGCTTAGTAAACAACATTTGATAAAATTAATAATGATAAACTCTCATGGCTAAATTATACTAAACTTGGAGAGAGGACAATCAAGTGAAAGCCTAAAGGCCTTGGTAATTAAAATAATTGAAAATCATGTTGTAAAAAAATTGAAAAAAAATATTTTTTATTTTTTCATATATTATATAATAATCATTTACAAATTTAACTGGATCATCATTGACCTGTACAATATTTGATAGGATCATCGTTGAGCTGTACAATATTTGACTAGATCATCGTTGTCCTGTACAATATTTGAGAGTGGTGGAGAGTCATTGATGAATGTTTGGCTTGCACATCACTTCTCCGTTCTCTTTAAGTCACGGGTCCTTTTTGTTTCAATTGTAAACAATTGGCGTGAGTTGAAAAGTAAGTGTAGGTGAGAATAAGAGTTTCAATTATTTCAAAAAAAGAAAAAAAGAAATCGAGCATAAATGTAAACCTTATGCACAATAGTCAATAAGAAATTGAGCATAAATGTAAACATTATGCACAATAGTCAATAAGTTAGGAGATGGTCTCACGTCAAATATAAATACTATCAATGTGTCAAAGGATGAAGATGTTGAACAAGGAGAAATTGAGCATAAATGTAAACATTATGCAC
>ML783846.1:569416-609798 GCA_009831015.1 Picea engelmannii
TGGCCATCTGTTGAGCATTCCAGATCGGCATCTTCATTGTAGCAGGTTTCTCTATTTTATGAATAAAGAAGAATTGAGATGTTTTGGCTTGTCTATCTTATCGCATATGGTTGAGGTATGTTCCATGGTTATCTCTTTCTGTTGTTTGTTTCATACACACATATAAACACATCTAAAAGGTAGATCAACAAAGTGTTTGACGAAATATCTCACTCAGAAAAAGTTTTAAAAAGACACCAAAACAGTGATGATCCTTGCATAATGGCTTGGGATAATTACATTCCCCCTCCCCTCACATGAGCTACCTTTATAACCAGGATCTCTGTATCAGGCACCGGACGATCAGCTGCCTTCCTCCTGCATCATCTCAGCTCCCTCATCTGTTGAACCTTCTCTCTCGCTCATGGGTAATGATGAATCCTCCAGCATTTAACGACATGTCGAGGCTCATATGGAGTCGTGCTCTCCTGTTTCGATCATCTTCCAAGCTCAGTTACCCTCTCGAATCTGAATGTTTTCCTCATCTTCTCCCTCCCGGCAGCCCCTTGTACAACCTCTGTGCACTCCTTGCACACTGTAATACCATGCGACGCAGACCTATAGATCCCTGTACATGCCCAGCCTGTGCTTTGGAAGACATGTGAGAACAGTTTCAAGGTCTGCGGACTAAGTGCCGACACATTGAGGAATGTTCAGAATCAAGACACCAGAATTGCAGTAGGAAAATTGAGCAATTCGGGACAATATGGCTGAAGTTCAAAATCAAGTGCAACAATTGGAAATCAGGCATAATCAGGAATTGGTTATCGCTCTCAGGGGAGTTAACTGCAACATGAGACAGATCGGAGAAATCACCCAATGCTTGGGCAACCCACAGCAACAAGCCTGCTTAGCTGGCACAAATCAATCCTGGCTTCCTTCAACTTTCCACTCGGCGGCCAGTAATGATCAACACGTTCCGATGGATCCTGGTTTCTCTGATCATGTCTAGGAAGGGGATAATCAAGTTCATAATCAAGGGGAAGTTAATCAAGCAGAGGAGAACCGAGCATCATACCGGGATGATCCAGGCTCACTCCACACTTAGCTCAGGTCTTCCATGAAATGCAAATTTCTGTTTTTTTTTAATAGCTTTATGGCCATTTTTATATGGCAAGTTTGTAGTCCTCATAGCACAATGGAAAATTTCTATACTGGCATAGAAAGACCCATTTGTAATCACGGCATTAGCATATGGGTAGAACCCTGCAGCCTGTCTTTTTTGCAATTCTGGCAATTTTTGATAATATATAAAAACACCCGTTTCTGTTAAAAAAAATAAAAAAATAATAATAATCAATTTTAAGGTCAAGCCTGAGCCAAGGAACCCCCTCCGTGAGCAATTTGAGTACTAAATTTTACCAAGGTGTAAGGTGTACATACCCTACGAGAAGGAAACACATACAAATTTTATTACTATGGAATAATATTTTTACAATTTTGTTAAATTTTAAATCGATTAAATTTAAATAAAATTATCAAAATTTCAATCAATTTATATTATCAAATTCTAACCTTAAAAAACATTTGATGTAATTATCTAACTAAGACACAATAACGTTTTTTTATTTACTCGTCTTCATAAAAAAACTTTATTATAAATTAAAAAAATTAGTTGAAATTTTAAACAGGATACAAATTCGTGATGGACTAATATATTTACAACCATGATACAAATTTTATAACGATGGAATAATATTTTTACAATTTTATTCAATTTTAAATGGGTTAAATTTAAATAAAATTATCAAAGTTTCAATCAATTTGTATTATCAAATTCTAACATTAAAAAAATATTCGATATAATTATCTAACTAAAACACAATAATATATCCCTCTTTGAAAAGTTAAAAAAATAAATTCTATCCAACCAAATGTTTACAAGTTCCACTTCACAATGGCAAGCAAGTCGTAGTTGGCAAAGAAATTAAATCATTTCCATTGACACAATATATGATTTATTGCAACTTTAATGTTCATCTTAGTAAGTTATTCCGCACATGAAGGGAAACTAATTTCATGTAATATATATATATATATATATATATATATATATATATATATATATATATATATATATATATATATATATATATATATATATATATATATATATATATATATATATATATATAATCTTTAAAATAATTGCAATAAATTAATATGTTTTTATTTAAAATATTATTAAGTTTGATTGAAATGAGAATAACGAAGTGGTTATATAATATAACCACTTCTAATAAATTAGGGACATACAATTAGTTTATGATCGATTTTTTTTATTCTTGGAAGTGTCTCTTTGCTCAAGAAGGGAAGGAAGGTCATAGGTGGCGAGCGAGTGGAGACTAAGGGCCAGTGCATGCGTCCCATTTGGTGAAAATGATGAAATTTGGAGACACGTATAGTGCTAACATAATAATATAGTTGATTGTTCTAGATGGTGTAGAGTATGGAGGAAACATAGTTTACCTTCATTCTCAATTTTTGAAAATATGAATTTTATGAGGCGATGTTATCTGACCATTGGTTATGATAAATTTTGACCACTTGAAATCCCTGTAACAAATACTCACAGTATGGAGGAGTGGATTAAAATTACTCATCATGTAGGATCACATTAAATTTATTCAACTCATGTATCCTTGTGAAGCAAACAAGAGACTTTGTTTTTCAAGTGTGAATGATGCCATGACTATTCTGATGATGATGATGATGATGATTAGTGTCCACTAGGACTGAATTGGTCTATCAGACCTTAAGAGGGTAAGTGATTACTTGTGATTCTTTAGAATTTTGTTTCTGTGCTCGAAAAACATTAAGAGAAGCTTTCCAAGATCACCATAGTTTTGTTGAGTTAAGAGGTTAGGAAGGTTGGTAGTGTGACAAATATTTTGAAAATGAGATATAATCTGGGTATAGGCTGGACAATCTAAGAGAGAGTGCTTTTCATCTTCAACCTTCTTAGTGTCACAAAGGTGACACAGTCTTTCATCCCATGGCGTTTTAGGAATTGACCAACACCTAGTTTCACTATGGAGCTCATGAGAATTTGTTCTTATCTTAGCAATGATTATTTTTTTCTTTACAATTGTCAAAACAGATAGATAATTTTGATCTTCTAGATTAGGGTTGATTACATCCTTATAATACCTTAATTTTATTTTTTCCTCTAACTCTTTACCGCACCACATTTTCTCCCTAAATTTTGATTTGACGATTTTTTAATAGTATCTTTATTCTACAAAATGGTGTCTTCCATGATTCCCCAATAGTTTAGCTAAGACCGGGCATCTTTATGCCATCCTTGCTTGAGTCAATGGTGGTTACGACTTGATTTTGATGCAATTTAGGAAGCCTCTTGTCTTCCATGTTGTTTAAATTGTTCTTATACAATAAGTATCTAGTCATAGTCGTGCTCTCAATGGGGGAGAGGCTTGGTCCTAAGAGGAGGATGGGATATGGTGTATTTCCTTTAATTTTGAGATTATAGGTCATAAAATTATTTTGAATAGCTCTATCTTTCTCCAGGATTCACGAGAGATACTACAACCCCATACTTCACATACATAAAGAATAATAGGTGTAAAAAGAGTCTCAAAGAGGAGTTTCTTCTTATACCAACTCCAAAGATCAGTTGATTTACAATTGTTTTCAAACACATAATAAGCTTTCCATCCCCCAATAATATTTTTCTCAATGCTATAATTCCATTTGAGCTTGTGGTGAATATCAATTCCAAGATATTTGTATGAATTCACTTCCTCCAAGTTGTTCTCGTCATATATGAATGTATCATAAGTGATCTTATTGGATTTAATATTCATGACCTTAGTCTTATCAGTATTAATAGTCATACCCATATTGGAGCAAAAATCCTTGAGGATTCTTATTTGGTTTTAAAGATCATGGGGACTCCTTGACATAAGAATGATATCATCGGCATAAAGAAGAAGATTGATGAATACACCAATGAGAGTAGGGCCGACACAACTTGCTTTTTTGAAGCAATCTTCTAACTTGTCAATGTATATGCCAAAAGGGGTATGGGACAAGGGACAACCTTGTTTGACTCCAATATTGCAATTAATATCTTTTGACCAGCCCTCAGTGTTTTTAAACTTAGAAGTAATTTTCTCATACATTCTTATTGCAATTACCCTCAACTCGAGAGACACTTTTATCTCTTCCAACCTCTTCCAAAGGTTTTTCCTAGGAACCATGTCAAAATATTTTCTAAAGTCAACAAAACAACAAAAAAGATTTGTTTTAGTATTGTGGAACTCCTCTGCAATGATCCTAAAGGTAACAATATGGTCCACGGTTGAATGGTATTTCCTAAACTCGGCCTAGACTTTATCTCTTTTACCATGACTTTCTAACCAAAGGATAATCTTCTTTTCCAAAATAATTCCATAAAGCTTGGCTAAAATCGAGCTAATCATAATGGTCCTATAATTAGAGGGAATGTTTCTATCCCCATTTTAAAAAATAGGAACAATGAGGCTTTGCATCTAGGGTTTAGGGAATCCCTAGTTGACTGCTAAATTGAAGAGGTTCTGTATGTGAGGGATAAGGATAGGCCCTCCAATTTTAAAAATTTCAGCTTGGTAGCCTTCAATGTCCTTAGCTTTCCCATTTGCAAGCCGCTTAACCCCCAACTCTATGTCATCTAAAGAAAAAACTTCATCCTTTGTAGGGACAATAGGAATGGTGTCCATGGCATTAGAGAACTCATAAATACTTTTAAGGTAGGAATTCCAATCCCTTAAGGGAATCCTATTATTTTCTTTAGTATTGCAATTTAGAATTTGGGTCCAGAACTTCTTAAGATCCAACTTATATAGTTGTGAAAGTTGCTTTTGCCTTTTATTGATATAGTACCTTTTTTTCCTTTTAATTAGGGATTTCTACGTATTGATATTATCAAGTTTTAAGGACTCATTAGAAGCATCCCTAATGGCTTTCCTAGCAATTTTAAATTCTTTTTCATACCAAGGGTTGGTCGTTCTATTATTCTTTTTACAGGACACCTCGAAAGAGAATTTGTTAATAGAAGCGGAAAGGGTAGTTGTAAAATTATGATAGAGTTCTTCAATGTTGTCCTTATAAGTTAGGAGATTTAATTTAATATTTAAATCCTTTAGGAAAAGATAAACTTTACGTTTGTCAAAGCGCAAATTCCTTTGATTATCATAATTCTCTTCAATGGCGCTCTTGTGCATGGAAAATTTTAGATTTAGGGTTAAAGGTTTATGATCAGAGTCGGGATCATGGTCATTTAAAAGGTCAAAGTTGTAATTTGGTTGGAAACGGGGATATCACATATCACATAATCTATGACACTACTACCTAGCCCATGAATACAAGTCATCCAGTTGGAGTTTGGCCACTTCATTACTCCATTGCAAATTACTAGGTCTTGAGAGCTGCAGAGCTTGACCAACACAGTACAAAACAAATTCTGAATTAGGTATTCAGAGCTTCTTTTGTAGCTATTAGATAAAATAAGGTCCTCATCTAGTCATAAAGGATTATGGTTGGAATTAGTACTTAAAAGAGTAGCTTGTTTAGTTGCAGTCCTAGCATTAAAGTCTCCTAGCAGGAGGATATTACCTTCATTTTTCAAACTATAAATATCTTGTTCTAAATTATTATAGCGACTGTCAGTTAAATTATATCACTTTTCTAATGACCTGAAAACATTAAATTGTCAAACCAGGGTTGGTAATCTTAGAGTTGCTACACTATATGTACAGGTAAGAATTTTCTAAAAGCTATTCAAAAGAAGCCAAACTACTCTATCTATAAAACCCTCTACTTTCTAAATGCAGGAAAGGATATTTCACCATCAATTTCATCTACTCTATTTTAACCATCTATTGTCTACAACTAATGCTAAGTAAACCATTTAATCTATGCAAAACTAGAGAAATGTAATTTAAATGCAAAACATAACTCTAAGCTTTCCTTGAAATCATCTAAATTCTATTTTAACGTGTAATCAAAACTTCTATCCTATGCTATAATCTATTAATTCACAATTCATCTATCAAAAATGCAGAAAAAAATGTTTTAATCTCGATCACCAAATTCTCTTCTATTCTTTATTCATCTACAGTGTTGTGGGTGCTAGTGGAGAAATACTCTATGAATCTAGATCTAAAATTCACTATTCAAAAAGGAAATATTAAACCCGATTAACTTCTAATTAACTGAAGTAATCATAACAGTGCTGGAAAAGCATAAAACATAGTAACTAGTGTGAAATGGGTACGAAATACTAACAACTCTATTTTATTTTTAAGTGTAAATCTATTTCCTGCAGAAGGGAAATCCTATGAAATTGTAAGGATAAATTTAATCTATGCTATCATGATGTCATTTCTTAATCTACAAAATCACAACTAACTCTTAAATCAAATCCACTAATTATCCACTAACTATAAATTCAATCTACGTCACCAACTCTGCAATTTCTTTCAATGGACCCGTGTAAAAATAAATGATAAAAACTAATCAGACTTCCTTCTACGTTCTGGTTTTAAACTTACAGACTACCAACTGAATTTATTGAAATTTAACTACCACATGTGAATCTATCTATACTAACAGGAATTCAAACGATCCCTTATGAATTAATTTAAAACCTATTTAATTCTACCATTCACTATCTCTATCCTATAGTTCAATCTACGACTCTGGCAAAATTTATGATTCAATCTACAAAGCATTCTGCAAAATATGGTTATTCAAATCTATCTGCCAACTATCCTACGCTCTGTGCATAGATATTAGCGCTACAGAATTACAATGCCATGTGATCTAAATTATAACAGAATTCAATTTGACAGTTGCATATTTAAATCATAAAAACATGGAACAATTTCTACAGAAAAGACAATCAACATCTACTTTGTATATCTACTATAAAATGGAGAGATCATCTACCTCTGTTGGTGGGCCCTCCCATAGAGACAGAGATCCCTGTTAACATTTCAAAAGAGAACGATATATGCTACCATATCCGTTCAACAACTATTGCAGAAACGATTAATCCATGTATTCAATTTTTAACCAGAGATCGATTCAGAGAGAAAACTAGCATCATTCTATTCAGCAAAAGTATTAGTCGACTTTATCAAAATTAATCGCCATTCATACTAGGGCAGTCCCATCATTTTATAATGTTTTAATCCTTGTCTTTGGATCGACGATCCTCCATCTAAGCTAACTACCAATACTAAAAATAGAAAAGCCATGCAGAGTATTAATTACATCATAATCTTGAATGGGCAATCTCATGACACGAAGTGGCATGAGATTCACCTCTAATAACAACTTCCAGTAAATGCGTCCCTGCATATGTTCTTCTTTGAATAGGAGTCCAACTTGTATGTTGAAGTGGCATCAAACCTTATGAAGCTTCACGAGCAAGAAGGAGGCCGTGTCAACATGTGATAATCTGCAATAGAGTATTCAAAAGAGCTGCATCCCAACATTGCATTAGTCCATTAATCATAGTATGCATTCTTTTAATTAGCATTCAAAAGATTAAAACATTTGAAAAATTTATTAAAAGATGATCTTTTTATCTTAGAAACATGGTTAGGCAGGGAAAAAGGATATAGGCTAGGAATGTAGCAAAATAGATAGATGTTTGTCAAAAGGAGATATAGGATGTTAGTAACTGGTGCAGAACAAGTGAAAAACAAGTCAAAGATATGCAAAAATGGAGGTCATATTCATGGCCCAACATTTCCCCCAGGCTGATGTACTTGCATGTCCTCATGCAATAGGACTAGGAACAGGGGAATTAATGAGAACTTGGAAACCAAGAATTGTTTGTATCTTTAACTGTCTAACTTGCTTCTTTAATCTTCTAATCTGTGCTTGTCTCTGATGAGCAATATTCTCAATATTTTGTATATTCTTAAGAAACTCTGTCTGCCTTCCTTTTAGTCACTCTACCTTAGCTCACAGATGGGTGTTCTGGATTATTCTCAACTCATTTTCGGTCTCTATATGCCTATTAAGAACTTCGTATTCTTGAAATTTCTCCTTTAGGAGCACATTTCTTCTTACCAATCTGCCAAAGGAAATACATCATTTTCCACTTTGAGAATAAGTATCTGGAGGGTCCATCAAATCTGTAGGAGAAAAGCTTCTAAATTTCCATCAACATTCTCTTGCATTGGTAGATATTGATTCATGTACCTCAGGGGATTCTTCTATTTTCTTACAATCTTCAACTTCATTTTCAACAGAAACTTGAACAACATTCAAAACAGAGTTAACAAGGTTTTCAACAAGGTCTTCACTATTTACAAGATGTTGAAAGTCAAGAACATCAGTTGCAGGGTTACCAACGAGGTCCTGAAAATTCTGTTTTGGAACAATCTCTTCCTCCTCAGGAATTTTCCCAAAGTCTTGTTGGCAGCCATTTCGCATTTTTATCTTTTATTATAAGATGCCTACACAAGTGTTTTGGAACCCTTGATTCTCATCGCAATATTTTGAATAAAACGACATGATTATTTTGCACATTTGCACACCTGCCTTTTGTTTTTGTTTTCACGACTGCAAGTGTGAAAACCTTGAGTTCGAAGTCATGTCGATGGCATTAAAATCGTCACTGGATTTTTATGGTTACTCTTGTTTATGTGGTCATCTCACCTCTAACTTAATGAAAGTTACACAGTTGGCAAGACACCAAAACCTTTACTCACTTGGCATTTTTTTGTTATTAATATGGCTTCATTTTTATGAGATTGTGATGGTATTCTAATGGTTGTGATTGAATCCTTGATACAATGATGGTTTGATGTTTTATTGTTTTTTATCAAATTACTTTGTGCAATGGTTTCATGAGAACTCATCAACATTATGATTAGACCTGTGGTGCAATGGTTTTATACAACGCGTAAGTTTTATGGTCAAACCTTTGGTGCTAAATTCGAAATATTGCTTTGTTTTACAAACACTATTGCTTGTGCAAATATTTGGGTCGAATTATCATGGTGTTCAATAGTTGTTTGATTGGAATTGTTTTTAACACACACCAATAGTGATTTTGAATCACCATAGTGTCGTCGATTGTACATTCGATATGAATGTTTTGCATGGGATTGTTTCGTCCCACCACCCTTGCACACTTAGGCATTAATGCCTGCCTTGTATCTCAGGTTACCTCTGTTGGTTTTGGGGAAATCTCTAAGCTTACGGTCCTATGTATACCTTGTCCAAACCCCTGTCCGTTTACCCTGCTCACTGTGTGCTCTCTCCTATGGCACCTGTATTTCTTTTAGAACCTAATGGCATCCAAACGCTCCTTCTATTTGACAATGCTCGCGAAGACATGGAGAATAGTGGTTGGTTAGTTTTTATCCAAAAATTTGAGGGTTTCAACCTCACGGTCGCCCAACAGTTTGCCCTCACGTTCGACGGATGCAGGGCTAAGGTTGGAGATATCCAACTCGAGCTAAATGAGGAATTCCTCAGCTCAGCTACAGGCTTACCAGCTAAAGGGAAGAGGTGGTTTAATAATTCAAAAGTAGATGAGGTGCCATGGCCACTCCTATTCACATCGAGGAAGATTGTTAGTTGTGATAGAGGTATGCCTATCACTTCCCTTAAGACCAGGTGGCATGATCTATTAGCAATTGTTAAGAAATTTGTGACTTGCGAAGGTCGTTATGGTTTGGTGTTCCTTTATCATCTAAGGTTTCTTATGAATTTTATAGACTAACCTCTGAATATGCCTCACTATCTCCTATGTAGTCTTTACAAAATGTCCAAACGATTTAAGCATGAGAAGGCTAATAGAAACCTTTTCCATCACTACTTGATCAAAATCATTATCGTTCACCATTTGAAGCTTAGTGGTGACTGTTGGCAAGCCTTCCTATCAAGGAATGGCTTTGCCACTCCTGAGTGTGTTCAAATGGACAAGGTTGTGTTCATTGAAACCCTGGTTGGGCCTGTCGTGCCACCTTCTACCCCTCTACCCCCTGTCAAACCCTCGAATTGCCTCAACATTAACCTACCCGATACCATGTTCGACCCGTGTGATAAAGACAATACTAAGACCATCAATAGGCCTGTAAGGAAGAAAGGAAAAGGTGATATTTGTGTCAACAGTAAGGGAAAGAAAAATGCATGATGGATATCTCGATGTGCTTGAAATAAGCCCAAACAAAGCATTGACCAGAAGCCTATTGTCTTGAGAGAGGATTCAGACTTTGAGATCGAATGCTTCTTGGTTGAGGACAACCCTTACTCTCATGGCCTCTGTTCTATGGTACCCTATGATTATGTTTCCAACCTACCCCCGTGCCTTAAGAGTGACCCTAACTTCCCGGGAATTAAGCTTCAAAGTGGAACCCCTGGTAACTTGAAAGAGCCCTCGCCTGTAATGCCAAGGCCCGATCAATCACCATGTACTCAATGCAATTCTTGGATTGAACGTTATTACACCGATGTTCCCCTATTGCAATCTAAGATTAAATCATTAGAGGAATGAGTTACTGTGTTGTCAAAGGAGAACGGCAGGCTACAAGCCAACGAGAAGAAGCAAAAGACTATGGGTTCAATTGTCTTCAGAAATGTTGAGGCAGCTACTGCCTTCGTCAACTCAAGGTTATCCTGACCGAGCCATTTTTCTACACCCCAGGTATGGTTATTTCAACATCAATTTTGAATGATTTGATTAACCGATTGTGTTCGCTCCCATTTAGTTCTGTTTGTTTAAATAGATTTAAAAATGATTTTGTTATTTTGATTTCATTTTGAATTATGTTTGCATTGATGATTTGTTTGCTAAAATAGTATAGCTATGTTTTGATTGAACCGATTTAACACGATTTGATTGCTCTTGAATTAGTATAATGATTGTGTCGGCCATGAGTTAGTTTGATTCAATTTCCATTTAGTTTGATTCAGAAATGATGCTGCATGCCTTGAATTAGCATAGTCGTCTGTATATGCGTTGGATTCCTATCAAAGTTTGGTTTGATATAGTTCTGTTAGTTTTGAATTAAAAAACGATTATGTTAGTTTTGTTTTGATTCAACAACGATTTTGTTAAGTTCTGAATTGACATAAACTATGGCATTTGTGTTAAGTAAAAGATTTGTTTGATCGATTATAGTATGTGTCGATTGAAATTGATTCATAAAAATGATTTCGTTGGTTTTTAATTGTCAAAATGATTATGTATGTTTCAAATTGGTAATAAAAAGGTTGGTTGACATATCGCATATATCCCTGTTACCATTCGGTTAATTGACCACGATTTCATTTGTTTCAAATTGGCATAAAAGTTTTGGTTTGTTTTGGCGTGAATGGTTTGCTTTGTTTTCAAATTAAAGATTGGTTTAATAGGTCGAATATATTTCTATTATCATTTGGATTGATTTAAAACGGTTCTGTTTGCAAATAAGACCAGCTACAGAATCGTGAGATTCTGTAGCTACTCTTAAAATTTAGATTTTTGTTAATTTTACAAATAAAACATTATCTAAACTTGTTTATTCTTGTCCACCTACATGTACCTACGAATTTCAATGGAAAATTGGACATGCTGTGGCAGTTTAGAACGTGCTTTTTATGATGTAGTTTTGTTTTAGGTTGTTAGCTTAAGTTAGAAATAGAGACTTGGGAGATTGTTCCCAGATTTTTTGTAAACTGTTTTTGATAATTCCCACAGGGATGTTTTACCCTGTGGCCTTTATATACTCATTTATTTTTGTAAAGAACCCATCACTGTTGGGAGAACAAAGACTATGGATTTATGATGATACAGACTCGAATGGAAGTGGATCTTTTGTAACAACTTTAGCTTTCAATTTATCATACTTTCGTTCAAGTTTTGTGCATTTTAATTTGTGATCAAGTTATTGACTACTTTAGATATCAAGACTTGTTACAGGTTGATATGTTTTGATTTAAATTCTGTCCATATCTGATGTATCTCAGTTTTAGTACAACAATTACTCTGTTTCAATTTAATGAATAAATGTTTATCTTCTTCATTAAATGAACTATTCTGTACAAATCTTCGCACAGGGATTTATCTAACTGTGATGATTTGTAAATTATCAAATTGTTGTCATTTTATGTCTAGTTTGTTCTGTCATTCATATTCGAAGAGCACTGCTGCTTCCTGTTTACAAGAAGCTTGTGGAAAATATGGTGCGGGTTTCCTCCCATCAAACAACTAGATCAAGTACTGTGCACAGGACAAATAGGAAGCATTACTTCAGGTTAGTTTGTTATTAGCAATTTAATAGTTAATAAATTCGAGAATTCTCAGTAGTTTAGATAGAAATATGGTTTAGATTTACAGTTAGGATTGTTATTTTAATTTCTTAGCTTAGACAGCTTTCATTTTGTTCTTTTCTCATACAAGATATAAAAAATAAAAAATAATGGTTTCGCTGTCATAAGACATTTCACCAATGATTTTTGCAAATTTAGATCAAAATTTGTAATCTGTAAATGATATACATATAAAATTAAGATCTAATTTTGTTGATAGCTGAACATTTAATTTCATAGAATTATTGTTGTATAATATTAGTAAGTAAACTGTATATGTATGTTTCAGATTTGTATATAGCTTGCTGTAGTCACTTTTTTCACTTAGATTAGTTGCTTTAGCTTAGTTTTTCTTTCGTTTTCCTAGTACTTAGATTGGCTAACGGAGCCACAAAACCTATCGAAGTGGATCATTCCAAACGGCTTGGGTTAAGTAGACAACCCCAGACCATATTCACTTATCCAGTTGACGAGCGTGCAATTTCGCCCGTCAACAAATGGCGCTAGAAGGAGGGTCGACTGACAAGCTGGCCTTGTAAGATCCTTTATTTTAAATGTATTCAATTTCCCCCATGGCTCCCCAAATCACTGTGTTGGAACATGCTTTCAACTTCTCATTACCCAATGTTCCCAATGAGACAGTCTCTCGCTTGTACAAACTCACCTTTGATGGTGGAGGCAATATATCTGCTAAAGACCACCTTAACAAGTTTTGGTGCAAATGCATCAAACATGACATCTCAGATTTAAGAGTTTTATGCAGACTTTTCGCTTTTACTTTTAGAGGTCGGATCAAACATTGGTTTGAATCCTTTCCATCATGTCACATTTTTTATTGGTTTCAATTTGTAGATGAGTTTCTAGATGCTTTTGAAATTTATGATTTCGATCAATTATGTGAAGAATTTCATACTTCACTAATCAACGGTGATTCATATTCAAAAGACTTTTTGACAAGAGTCTACCATATCCTCTGTAAATTTAATCTCGATGACATGTCATTGGCATTAAATCTCTTCTATGATACTTCCATCTCTTCCATCCAGTCATGTTCAATCACAAATGAAGAACCAATTGCAAATCCTATCACTCAAATGCAAGAACAATCTTCTTCGCAAGAAGAGAAAAATTCTTCCGATAATGTTGAACAAGACAAGGAGGTGGAATCTATTGATCAGGCTCTTATTGACAACCAAATTGGTTTTTCCTTTGAATCATTGTATTTTTAGTCTAAGACTAGTATGGAAGATGATTCGTTTCTAGCTCAAGGTGAATACCCTCATTCTTGTAACTCATTCTCTAATCAACATTTAAAATTAGTCATTGAAGAACACATAAGCAACGAAAGTCGTCTTGAATGTTCTAGTACTCCTATGAAACTGATTAGAAAAGAAGTTATGCAACTAGAAGAAGAAACTTTAAACCTTCATCCTCAAAATGCACTTTGTTCACAAGAAATACTAGATGCTTGTCACATAAATTTTGAATTATCTATCACAGAAAAGGCAAATCCAGATGATCATATTATGTTGAGGAATTCGTCACCAAAACAGAGTAAGAGTTTTAAAGAAAGTGAAGAGAATTGTCTTGAGAATACCATTGTTGAGTATCATAGTTCAAGAGATTCTTTTCATCTTCTTATTTTTTATTCCTTTTATTCTTTATATCCTGATCTATTCCTAGATTTTGGTGGACTTGACATCTTACCTACAACATACTACTCTTTTCCGCCACAATCATATCCTTTCGATATGCTAAATTTTGGTGAAATCAATTCCAAACCTAACATTGATAAACTTGGATTTGACGCTTGTTCACTTTCATCACTCACATGGGAAAAGGACATGTTGCGAGATGATTTTACACAGTTTATTGTTGAAAAGGACAATGCATTATATCTTATGAAGATCAAACATTCTAAGTTACATATTCATTCTTTGCTTAGCTCGAATCTTAATGTTTATGCTTCACATTTGTAAATGATCAATCTCATTGAAGGAAACATTCAAACCAATGATCTAATTGATTGCACGAATCCTCCTATGATGAGTTTCCCATTGATATATTCATTTCATCAAAGTCATGGTTTGCATCCCCATTTTTGTGACAGGATCTTAGGATGGCTTGAAAATTCATATATAAAGAAATTTCATAATAAAGACAAAGTTGAGCTTGCTTTCTTTTTACCTAAGTATCTTGGAAGTAGGCGTGACATATTTCTTTTAGATCCTCCATGTGAAGAAATTAATGAGTACTTGGAGAACTGTCAGGAGGATGGGGCATTTCAGCCTTGGCTGATGGTTATTCCATTTCCTCATAATCCTGACAAGTTTTTCAAAACTACTTACACTCGCCCATGCCATTATGACCCTTATCACGACAAGATTACGCAATGGCTGGAGGATTCATACAATAGGAATATCCAAGGAAATGGTAAGATCATGCTTACTTCATTTTTAGATGATGATTATGAAGGTAAGTGTGATATGTTTCTGTCATTTGTTGATATATTACCATTTTTATTAGTAATGATTGATTTTGTTTCCGTTGTAGGATTGGAGTCACTCCGATGGCTACATTGGAAGCATGACTTCACGTAGTATCCTGATTTGTTTAAAAGTTAGGGTAGGTTTAGGAATAGGTTTTCTTTCAGTTTTATTTCTCACTATTTCTCTTTGTAATAATGCAGTCATGAACGCAAGTGGGCGCACCATGGGAACCATAATACGGCTGTTATCAGGGAAGTCCACTTCATCTTTTTCTCTTTTCTTTTAGTTGAACATTTATTTTCAAAAACGCAGTATCATCATGAAAATCTTATATGGAAAGTAAAGAGATAAATAAATCTGAATCAACCCTGGCCCAAGGTACCACGAGTAAGACTGCTTTCCCATCAAACAGGATTTTCCTACTTTCTTTCAGTCTCCCAAGGGATTTGTTGCATGAGGTTTTCAGATGCACGTTTTGTACATATTTTTTTTTTGTTTGGATTTCTTTGCTTTCAAATCTTTCTTCGCTGGTGTGTTTTGATTTCTCCCTTATGATTATCATTTTTTTCTTTTGGAGATACACATACTTGCATTATGAATTGTTCAGACAAAGAAAACGAAAATTTTTTCCTCTGAAATGACTTCTGAAAAGTTGTCTAAACATCAATTGTGATATGCTTCTGGAATTTATATCCATGTTAAGGAAAGTCTGTTGTTTGAAAGAAGTTTATTGATTTCAATATGTAAGCGAAGCTTGTCACGGTCATCTTTTTCTTCTTACGCTGTCCCTATTCCTTAAGGGAATAACGCAAAAGATGTCTCCCTGCCTTCGAAGGTCGGTTTTGCAAACAAACCATCTCTGAATCTTAATGAAGGACAGTTGTAAAAAATTCTTTCAAGGTCTGTAAAAAATATGTCTAAAATATCATAATTTTCAGCGTCACCCCACTCAATTTTATATCTTTAAAAATCAAATTAAATCATAAAAGAGTTGTGGGAAGTGCTTCTAAACCCGTCGAGATGCTGAACAGGTCTGCTGGCAGTGGGTAAATGCATGCATGACGCCAAGACAACTTTGTCGGGGTATTGAACAGGTCCGCTGGTAGCAAAGAAATGTCGGGTATATGAAAATTCGTAAGTATCAAATCTTTTGACCTTAAAATGTCCTTTTTTCTGATATGGAAATTCTTGGCAGGATACAGATATCAGAGTGGGTTAAATGGAAACTCTGTCGAGGCTATGGATGCATGCTAGCAACAGTGGCTCTGTTAACAGTATTGGAGATTTTATCTTTAATATCGTGACTCGCTTGTCTTAAGACTGTTATCAGTTTTCATCTTTTAAGCACTGCTGGAATATTTGATCAATGATGATGTTTAAACAATTTTCTGGTTGTTTTTGAGTCAGAATTATTCTCATTATCATAATCTGAGTTTGTTCTTTTGACAGAGACAACTTCTTCTACCAGTGTATCACCATTGTTGGCAGCCATTTCACATTTTTATATTTTCTTATAACCTTCCTACACAAGTGTTTTGGAACCCTTGATTCTCATCGCAATCTTTTGAATACAATGACATGATTATTTTGCACATTTGCACACCTGCCTTTTGCTTTTGTTTTCACGGCTGCAAGCGTGAAAACCTTGAGTTCGAAGTCATGTCGATGGCATTAAAATCGTCACTGGATTTTTATGGTTAGTCTTGTTTATGTGGTCATCTCACCTCTAACTTAATGACAGTCGCACAGTTGGAAAGACACCAAAACCTTTACTCACTTGGCATTTTTTTGTTATTAATATGGCTTCATTTTTATGAGATTGTGATGGTATTCTAATGGTTGTGATTGAATCCTTGATACAATGATGGTTTGATGTTTTATTGTTTTTGATCAAATTCCTTTGTGCAATGGTTTCATTAGAATGCATTAACATTATGATTAGACCTATGGTGCAATGGTTTTATACAATGCGTAATTTTTATGGTCAAACCTTTGGTGCTAAATTCGAAATATTGCTTTGTTTTACAAACACTATTTCTTGTGCAAATATTTGGGTCAACTTATCATGGTTTTCAATAGTTGTTTGATTGGCATTGTTTTTAACACACACCAATAGTGATTTTGAATCACCATAGCACCGTCAATTGTACATTTGATATGAATGTTTTGCATGGGATTGTTTCATCCTACCATCCTCACACACTTAGGCATTAATGCCTGCCTTGTATCTCAGGTTACCTTTGTTGGTTTTGGGGAAATCTCTAAGCTTATGGTCCTATGTACACCTTGTCCAAACCCCTGTCCGTTTACCCTGCTCCTTGTGTTCTCTCTCCTATGGCACCTGTAGTGCATTTAGAACCTAATGGCATCCAAACGCTCTTGCTATTTGACAATGCTCGCGAAGACCTGGAGAATAGTGGTTGGTTAGTTTTTATCCAGAAATTTGAGGGTTTCAACCTCATAGTTGCCCAACAGTTTGTCCTCACATTCGACGGATGCAAGGCTAAGGTCGGAGATATCCAAATCGAGCTAAATGAGGAATTCCTTAGCTCAGCTATAGGCTTACCAGCTAAAGGGTAGAGGCGGTTTAAGAATTCAAAAGTAGACAAGGTGCCATGGCCACTCCTATTCACATCGAGGAAGATTGTTAGTTGTGATAGACGTATGCCTATCACTGCCCTTAAGACCAGGTGGCATGATCTATTAGCAATTGTTAAGCAATTCGTGACTTGCGAAGGTCATTATGGTTTGGTGTTTATTTATCATCTAAGGTTGCTTATGAATTTTATAGGCTACCTTATGAATATGCCTCACTATCTCCTACGTAGTCTTTACAAAATGTCCAAAAGATTTAAGCGTGAGAAGGCTGATAGAAACCTTTTCCATCACTGCTTGATCAAAATCATTATCGTTCACCATTTGAAGCTTAGTGGTGACTATTGGCAAGCCTTCCTATCAAGGAATGGCTTTGCCACTCCCGAGTGTGTTCAAATGGACAAGGTTGTGGTCACTGAAACCCTGGTTGGGCCTGTCGTGCCACCTTCTACCCTTCTACCCCCTGTCAAACCCTCGAATTGCCTCGACATTGACCTACCCGATACCATGGCCGACCCATGTGCTAAAGAAAATACTAAGACAGTTAAGAGGCCTGTAAGGAAAAAAGCCAAAGGTGATACTGGTGTCAACAGTAAGGGAAAGAAAAATGCATGATTGATATCTCGATGTGCTTGGAATAAGCCCAAACAGAGCACTGACCAGAATCCTATTGTCTTGAGCAAGGATTCAGACTCTGAGATCGAACACTTCTTGGCCGAGGAATACCCTTACTCTCATGGCCTCTGTTCTGTGGTACCCTATGATTATATTTCCAACCTACCCCCATGCCTCAAGAGTGACCCTAACTTATCGGGAATTAAGCTTCACAGTGGAACCCCTGGTAACTTGAAAGAGCCCTCGCCTGTAATGCCAAGGCCCGATCAATCACTGTGTACTCAATGTAATTCTTGGCTTGAACGTTATTACACCGATGTTCCCCTATTGCAATCTAAGATTAAATCATTAGAGGAATGAATTACTGTGTTGTCAAAGGAGAACGACAGGCTAGAAAGCCAACGAGAAGAAGCAAAAGACTATGGGTTCAATTGTCTTCAGAAATGTTGAGGTAGCTACTGCCTTCGTCAACTCAAGGTTATCCTGACCGAATCATTTTTCTACACCCCAGGTATGGTTATTTCAACATCGATTTTGAATGATTTGGTTAGCCGATTGTGTTCGCTCCCATTTAGTTCGGTTTGTTTAAATAGATTTAAAAACGATTCTGCTATTTTGATTTCGTTTTGAATTATGTTTGCATTGAAGATTTGTTTTCTAAAATAGTATAGCTATGTTTTGATTGAACCGATTTAACATGATTTGATTTCTCTTGAATTAGTATAATGATTATGTCGTCCCTGAGTTAGTTTGATTCAGAAACGATGTTGCATGCCTTGAATTAGCATAGTCGTTTGTATATGCGTTGGATTCGTATCAAAGTTTGGTTTGATATAGTTCTATTAGTTTTGAATTAAAAAAGGATTATGTTAGTTTTGTTTTGATTCAACAACAATTTTGTTAAGTTCTGAATTAACATAAACTATGGCGTTTGTGTTAAGTAAAAGATTTGTTTGATCGATTATAGTCTGTTTCGATTGAAATTGATTCATAAAAATGATTTCGTTGGTTTTTAATTGTCAAAACGATTCTTTCTGTTTCAAATTGGTAATAAAAAGGTTGGTTGACAGATCGCATATATCCTTGTTACCATTCGGTTAATTGACCACGATTTTGTTTGTTTCAAATTGGCATAAAAGTTTTGGTTTGTTTTGGCGTGAATGGTTTTCTTTGTTTTCAAATTAAAGATTGGTTTAATAGGTCGAATGTATTTTTGTTATCATTTGGATTGATTTAAAATGGTTCCGTTTGCAAATAAGACCAACTATAGAATCGTGAGATTCTGTAGCTGCTCTTAAAATTTAGATTTTTGTTAATTTTACAAATAAAACATTATCTAAACTTTTTTATTCTTGTCCACCTACATGTACCTACGAATTTCAATGGCAAATTGGACATGTTGTGGCAGTTTAGAATGTGCTTTTTATGATGTAGTTTTGTTTTAGGTTGTTAGCTTAAGTTAGAAATAGAGACTTGGGAGATTGTTCCCAAATTTTTTGTAAACTGTTTTTGATAATTCCCATAGGGATGTTTTACCCTGTGGCCTTTATATACTCATTTATTTTTGTAAAGAACCCATCACTGTTGGGAGAACAAAGACTATGGATTTATGATGATACAAACTCGAATGGAAGTGGATCTTTTGTAACAGCTTTAGCTTTCAATTTATCATACTTTCATTCAAGTTTTGTGCATTTTAATTTGTGATCAAGTTATTGACTACTTTAGATATCAAGACTTGTTACAGGTTGATGCGTTTTGATTTAAATTCTATCAATATCTGATGTATCTCAGTTTTAGTACAACAATTACTCTATTTCAATTTAATGAATAAAGGTTTATCTTCTTCGTTAAATGAACTATTCTGTACAAAGCTTCGCACAGGGATTTATCTAACTGTGATGATTTGTAAATTATAAAATTGTTGTCATTTTATGTCTTGTTTGTTCTGTCATTCATATTCAAAGAGCACTGCTACTTCCTCTTTACAAGAAGCTTGTGGAAAATCTGGTGTGGGTTTCCTCCCATCAAACAGCTAGATCAAGTACCATGCATAGGACAAATAGGAAGCGTTACTTCAGGTTAGTTAATTATTAGCAATTTAATAGTTAATAAATTCGAGAATTCTCAGTAGTTTAGATAGAAATATGGTTCATATTTACAGTTAGGATTGTTATTTTAATTTCTTAGCTTAGACAACTTTCATTTTGTTCTTTTCTCATAAAAGATATAAAAAATAAAAAATAATGGTTTCGCTGTCATAAGACATTTCACCAATGATTTTTGCAAATTTAGATCAAAATTTGTAATCTGTAAATGTTGTACATATAAAATTAAGATCTAATTCTGTTGATAGTTGAACATTTAATTTCATAGAATTATTGTTGTATAATATTAGTAAGTAAACTGTATATGTATTTTTCAGATTTGTATATAGTTTGTTGTAGTCGCTTTTTTCACTTATATTAGTTTCTTTAGCTTAGTTTTTCTTTCGTTTCCTAGTACTTAGATCGGCTAATGGAGCCGTAAAACCCGTCAAAGTGGATCATTCCAAATAGCTTGGGTTAAGTAGACAACCCCAGACCGGATTCACTTCTCCAGTTGACGAGCGTACAATTTCGCCCGTCAACAAGTCTTCAACACCTTTTGTCCGTCTGTGAACTTATTTTAATAATCGTGACATGCTCCAAGTTGGACTTGGTTGGAAATCTATTCCCACTATAGGAGATTCCTCCAGGTTAGCAACTTTACTTCTGGTCATAGGATTTGAATGAGAAGGGCTAGCTAAAGACTTTTCTTTGATTCTTGGTTTAACAATGAAGTCCTCAACTCTGTCAGAGTCGAGGTCTTCATCCAATCTCAGCTCAAAATGAAAAGGGCTAGGTGATTTGTCTGCAACTGGTTCCGACTCAATATACTCCATCTTTTCCTTTGTATTTTCATTATTAGGTACTAGAGCTTTAGAGGTATCAGGGGAGAATAACACTCTCGACCGCTTTTTACTTTTAGAGGGTGTTTCTGGTTCAATAATATCATGCTTTTTCTTTGTTCCATGTCTTTCAGAATTAACAGATGCAGGGGATTCAGGTAATTCAGAGGCAGATTGAAGTCGAGTCCGTCTATTAGATAAAATTGTAGCCTTACTGACCTTCGTCTTTGAACCCGACTTCTTAGATTTACCAAGTTTAAAATTCGCTTGAAGACACCCTTCCCAGGTTAAATATTTGGCCTCCAAAGCAAATGAAACAAGAATTTTAATTAACCATGGTGAGAAAAACTACCCTTAGTTGTACTCTTCTGAACCTGGTTCGCCATTTTTCCCAGGGTTTGGAGAAGATAATACAGAATGTTCATAGGGGCATTTCCTTCCAGATGTAGTAACAACTTAGCATGATATATATATATAAAGTATCAAAACATCCTTCATAGGTGACAAAGTTTTGCAAAATATACAAAACCTTACCCCATAAGCCCGACAACCAGGTTTTTTGGAATTCCTCTTAACCAGTAAGCATCCTTGAATTTAGGAATCAACAGCTGATTAAAAATATCCTTCGCAACTGGTTTACCTTTACACCATCTTTCCCCTGTGCATGGCAGACCCACTACTTGACTGATAAGACTCTTTGTAATTACCAATTCAAGGCCTTTGATAATGATTCGATGCCCGTCGAAGGTCTTAGCAAATTGTAGAGCAATCTCCGTATCATATCCATCAAATTTCTCTAGAAAGGCCATCCATCCTGTGACTTAAAAAATGTGCTTGGTATCTCGAAATTCCGCTGAGGAAGCAATCTCAGCCAGACTATCTGGTTCATGCTGACTAGCTACCATGTTTACTGGTATAGAAGTGAAGGTAAGACAACAAATTATGCAGGTCGGGATAAGAATGGATAAGGGCAGAAACATTATGCGTGACAGGGTTAAACACTGTCTCAAAAGAGGTAAAACATCCATAGGCATCATTATGTGTGGTTGATCAAGCGTTTTCATCATTAATTAATTAATCATGTAGAGATAACGGTGGTTGAAAAGATATGATCTCAATCATGGCAAAGTTTATATAAAATCGTGGGAGAGATAATGTTTATGAGGATTTATCATAAGTGGAGTGTCTCAAGGTACAAAGAGTACATGTCTGAAATCGTGTGAGAGTAATGGAGAGAAGGCACCACATGGTAAGGATAAAATTTATCAAAGGGGAGGGCATATGCAATCATTTTATCAAAGGCCAAATCTCGTTATGGAAGGATGGCGGCAATCGATCATTCATTTAATAATTTTAAATGTATTAATAATTTGAATGATTAACTAAAGAAGCACATACCTCATCCATTACTTATTTTTTTCATGTTTTGTAACAGGTGTTGAAGATCAGAGCCCGAGTGTATCCCTTCTCCATAGATGTCTCCTACTAACCACAATGCCTTTGTCCTAGCTATGCTGGTACAGAGACATTATAAAAGTTCTCCCTGTTTCTCCTTTGATTTTAATGAATCATACAACTGAAAAATTCTCTGCAACAAAGTGCCCTTGGATCCTTTTAAAACCAATCTAATGCTTTTTCTGGATGGAACTAAAATTATTCTTTCTCATGAGTAAACTAACTGAGTACCAGATAGGTACGGAACTGGTACAAAACAAGTACTGAAAGAGTGCTGAAATAAACCGGTGCGAAACAGAAACTGGAAAAATGTTGAAATAAGATGAACAATAACTGCAGCGAGAACAATCCGAACAGAGTGATCTCTAGCCAAACACCGAGCTCCAAGCTCTGTAACTGAAAACCAACTGTAACTGGACAAGTATCTCAAACCTGCTGAGGTGCAAAAAAAGTTCCCATTTTGGAGCAAACAAATCTCTGACTAACTCTGAACCTGCCCTCCTTTTATTTCAAAGAGGAATCAACCAAAATCATCAAATCTGCAACAACTTCAAAGATTTTACCTGTCGTACAAATCTTTATTGTGTGAATAAATGTTTTGAAGTTGAACACAAAAAGAAGTCATTAGATTACCATCCATTAATGTATGCTTTTAACCAATGCAAGAGGACCCACCATTGATGTCAATGAGCCTCAAGGTACTTGTAGTACATCTTAACAGGTACGAATAGATATGTTGATGTCGAGTCACTTGTAAGATCTATCAACCAAGAGACATTAATGAATTCCCATGGTTGTTAGCAAGGAGATCTGCCATTAAGGCATGCAGATTCCAGGGTACTAAATAGTCTCTAGCTTCATCTCCAGATAAGGTGTTGATGTCAATGGAGTGAGACTTGTTGGAACGTGGACCTTAATGTATCCCACATCATCCAACTCGAGTGCAAATAATAAAAATTTGCAGAAAATGATTTGGTGGAACAATAATCACTTACTTGTGGATTTTACGAGCCCAAGTTAGTTATCACTCATTGCTTTTTCACATTTTGAGAGTCTGAAAAATAGCTAAAAGAAGACTCCAGGGGGGTTTCTTTCCTGTAATAATATACCGGGTCTAGAAAAGGAATAAGCCTATACCCGATAGATGCTCCTCTAATAATTTAATGAGAAACAAAGGAAGCAAACAAGCTCAAAATTTATTAGATTAAAGCAAGATAATATGGTAGTATTATAAAATGTTTTCGCAAAATAAACAATCTCACCTTCTTACCTGTTGCGAAAAATAAAGATGCTTCCATTTTGTACCTGCCTCAATCATGCAAAACTTAAAAACAGATCAAATAATACAAGGGAAAAAAATACTATATAGACAAGGGAAAAAAAATTATCTTTTTATTTATTTTTATTTATTTTTAATTTTTTTTTTCTTCAGATTTTAAGATTTTTTATTTTTATATATTTTTTATATTTATATATATATATGTTTTTATTTTCATTTAGATTTAAGAAGGAAAAAGAATCAAGGAGTAACAAGAGAAGAGGAAGACTCTTCTCTTACTAACTCCATTTCTGTTTGTTTCGATATATCCTGCATGAAATCATCTTTGGATAGAGGTTTATGATAAATTCTCAGTCGATGTCCATTTACTACGAAGAATTTTGTGAGTCATCAATGGTCTTAATCTTAATGGAACCGTTGTCAAAAACTGTCTCGACTTCATAAGGTCCTAACCAATGTGTTGTAAGTTTTCCCTTAAAYGTTTTGTACCTTGAATCAAATAATAAAGCCCAGTCACCGGGTTGAAAATGCTTCTTTTTAATAAACTTATCATGTCATTTACTTCGTTGATTTTGAACTAAAATAGTCCGTTGAATGGCATCTTGTCTAATTTCATCTAATTCATTCAATTGCATAACCTGTTGTTTCTGTGCTTCATCCAAATTTAAACCCAATTCTGTTGCTATATGGAAGGTATGAATCTGAAATTCTATGGGAAGGAGAATTTGCTTACCATATACCAGATCGTAAGGGGTATGACCAGTGGTGTTTCGCCACGTAGTACTATATTCCCATAAAGCCTCTGGAAGTCTATCTGCCTAATCTTTATGTTGTAAATGTATTGTCTTGGTCAGAATAGCTTCTAAAACTTTATTCGTGGATTCCACTTGCCCATTGGCTTGCATATGGTACGGGGAAGACTTACATTGTTTTATCCCATATTTATTTGTGAGTTGCTTCATTAGTTTAGAGGTGAATTGAGCACCTTGGTCAGTAACAATTTCTCATGGAACACCGAAGCGGGTAAAGATATATTCATAAATAAATTCGACTACTGATTTCTCAATTTCTTGATATAAGGATTTTGCCTCTACCCACTTGGTCCAAAAATCTGTACAAACCAAGATGTACTTCTTCTTTCTAGACATTGGGGAAATTGGTCCTACAAAATCAAGTGCCTATTTGTCAAATGGTTCAATCACAACCTGAGGTCGTAAGGGCATCTCATCTGCTATGGTAGGTATCCCCATCCTTTGACAACTATTGCAACTTCTTACATATTTTGTTGCATCCTTAAACAGTGTCGGCCAATAATATCCTGATTGTAAGACTTTATATGTTGTTCTCTTATTAGAGAAGTGTCCTCCACATGGCCCATCATGACAGGCCTGAAGAATATTAGGAATCTCATTTTCCCAAACACATCTCCTCATGATCATATCAGGACTTGTATATAAAAGATCACTTCCTACCTAGGAGTAATAAGCACTCTGTTGGACAATCCGTCTCTTTTGTGGTGATGACAAATGAGTTGGCAATCTCCTTGAAGCTAAATAGTTTGTTGTGTCTGCAAACCATGGGGTTTTAACAACTACTTCAAATAAATGTTTGTCAGGGAAATTATCATTCACTGGAATGTCATTACTGTCTTGAGGAATCCAAGAAAGAAAATCCGCAACTAAAATTTCTTTTCTTGGCTAATCAACTATAGTGATGTTAAATTCTTGAAGTAACAAAAGCCATCATGTAATCCTTCCGGTAGTAACTAGTTTGTTCATCAGAAATCTAATAGCAGAATGGTTAGTATGTAAAAAAAATTCATACCCAATGATGTAATGTCGAAACTTATTGATGGCATGAATGACACCCAAAAATTCCTTCTATGTCACAGTATAATTTAATTCAGGAGGAGTTAAGTTCTTGCTAGTAAAGTAGATGGCATAATTTTGTTGGTTTTCTTTTTGTCCGAGTACTCCTCCTAAGGCAGTGTCTGAGGCATCCGTAGAAATATGGAAAGGAAGAGACCAATTTGGTCCTCTTAATATTGGTGTCGTGAACAATTTTTCTTTTAAAGTCTCGAAAGAAATTTGACAATTATCATCCCAAAAAAATTCTACATCTTTTGTTAGTAATTTGAACATAGGACCTACTATCTTTGTAAAATTCTCAATGAATCGACGATAATACCCATCATGGCCCAAAAAACTCCTCACCTCTTTTTGATTTTTTGGTGGTGAAAGGTTGACAATAACATCAATTTTGGCTAGGTCTACTTTAATTCCTTCTAAGGATAAATGGTGACCTAAGACTATCCCTTCAGTTAATAAAATCCTACACTTCTCGTGACTGAGGGCCAAGTTTGTTTCCTAACAACAAATTAAAACTTTTTCCAAGTTGTTCAGGGCTTCTTCAAAGGTGTTTCCATACACAGTAAAATCGTCCATATAGACTTCCACACAATCGTGGATCAAATCAGCAAAAATTCCCAGGACTGCTCTTTGAAATGTGGCAAGAGCATTACATAATCTAAATGGTAGCACCCTATAAGCATAGGTACCCCATGGACATGTGAAAATTGTCTTATCCTGGTCTTCCGGAGCAATTTGGATCTGATTATACCCACTATATCCATCTAGAAAAGAAAAGTATTTCTTTCCGGACAAAGTATCTAAGACCTGATCTATGAAAGGTAAAGGGAAATAGTCCTTCAGGGTTGCCTTATTGAGTTCCCTGAAGTCCACACACATAATCCACTTCCCTATTACTTTCTTAGGCACCACCACAAGAGGTGACACCCATTTACTATCATAAATTGGATAGATGAATCCCACATTTAGTAATTTCTGTAATTCTTCCTTTACAAAGTCCTTCAGGATAGGATTCATTCGTCTTTGTGGTTGCCTTACTGGTCTTATTTCAGATTGAGTATAGATATGGTGAATACAAGTATCAGCGTGCACTCCTCTCATATTAGTATACTCCCATGTGAATGCCCCTGATTGTTCTTTTAAAACTTTCGTTAATTGCTTCTGTTGATTTGGAGTTAATCCAGAATTAATATACAAGCTTTTTCCTGGACCAATCTCGATTGGAATTGTGTATGACCCTAAATGTTCATCAATGGTAAAAACCATAGATGATGAGAATGAAGTAAATAACTCACTCTATTCCTAGAATTCCTCGTTAAAAATTTGATTGTATTTAGAATATGTTTGTGGAAATTCCACATTTTCTGTTACTAACAGAAACTGGCTAAAGATATTATCTTCTATTGGTTCTTGAAGAGCCCAAAAATCATCAACGGAAAACAAGGGTTCTTCCAAATCATCCTCATTATAGGGACATGTTAACCATCGTAAGTCTTTAGAAACTGGTTGAGCCAGTGGATACAAAGTGAGTTTTTGTGAAGAAACTCCATTTGAAATAAACATATCTCCTCCACGACACCCTATGAAAGCATTAGTTGTAGCCAACCAAGGTCTTTCCAAAATAATTGCATGACCTTTCATGGGATCCTTCGATTGAAAAATCATGAAGTCCATAGGATATTCCCATGAAGATAATGTGACCAGGATGTCATCTAAAATCCCAACAGGTTTGACAGTTGTTTTATCAGCAAGTTCGAGAACTGTGGGAGTAGGGCGAAGGAAATGGCTCAAATGTAACCACTCAACAATATTGATGGTCATTATGTTAATAGCTGCACCCAAATCCACTAAAGTATTACCAACAGAAATATTATTGATAGATACAGTTACTATTGGATTTCCTGGGTTGGCATACTTCACAATTTTAGGTGATTTAGAGATATAATTTGATAACTGTCCCACGAGATGTATAGTAGGAGGATCTTTTTGTTTCCGACCAAGTTTCTTAATGCAAAGTTCCCTGATGGTTTTCACATAGATCGAAACATCCTTTATTTCTTGTAGCAGTGGAATCTTAAGAAAAACATTTCTCAACTCATTCATGATATCAAACTCAGGTCGAAAAATTGGTTTTTCAATAATTAACCTCTAAGGAAAAGGAGGTGTTCGAGGAATCTGAGTTTGTATAGTTTGTTGAGGATTAGATGATTGACTTTTTGGAATAATGACATCTTCCAAGGTTTTATCATTTGGTAATTCATCATGATTTTCCTCCTCTTCTTCTTGAATAATAATGGTAGGATATGTCCTTCTTATTGGTGGAGTTTTATTTAACACCTTCCCAGATCTCAGTTGAATTTCTTGTATGGGAATGGGAGCGATGGTGTAAGATGGAAAGTTTTGAAAATCAACATTATTGAGAGGCTGAGGTGGTCTATTGTTAGGATTTGGAATGGGTTGAGAGGGTAATATGGTAGGTCGAGGAGGGTTATGAGTGTGAAATTGTTGTGAATTTTGTAGAATTGGTGGTAGTGGTGGTGGAATAAATCTAGGAAATAGTTGCTACATATTGGGATGGTACTGAGTATTTGGGTTTGGAGGCATCGGTACTGTAGGTTGTTGATTGCTTCCATAATTATTCCCTAGCCAATCCCAAGGTTGTGGAGCAGATGCATTCTGTAGTGGCCAATTTGGCCAATTCCATTGTTGCTGCTAAGGTTGTTGTTGAAAAGGGGGGTAATAACTGGAAGGTTGTGGAGTTGGATCCTAATACATATTTTGATTCCTAGGTTGCCATGGCCTCCTAGGTGGATATGACGATTATGGAGCCTCCCCTCCCTTGTATATATCTTGTAACCCAGGTAATGATGGACAATCCTCTGTCGCATGGTTATCAGTACAAATTCCACATACGAAAATATTATCCAAAGTACATTCTCGCCAAGGATGTCGTTTCCTACATCTGAGATAATATATGCCTAATACAATGTATTCATCTTCCTACTTTTTCTTAATTTTAAGCGTGTCTAACTGAGAGCCAATGGTACTAAGGATATAAGTTTTGAAATTTTCCAGAAGATTGCCTAGTTCACTCCTAGTAACTCCTCCATGGGTAGTGGCTTTAGTGTTTCTATTAAGAGGTTCTCTCACACTCTTTATTGTTTTCCCCTTACTTCTCAAATAGGTTCTACATAACTCACCAACTTATTCGAAGTTTTTCTAGTAGATGTCCCCTGAAGCCATTAGATTAAGAGTATCTATATATTCTTCCAAAATGCCTTTTAAGAAAAGAGTTTTGATGGCTTCATCTTGGAGACCATTATATCTGGATTTTTGGAGAATATATATAAACCTTTCTAGGAAATCCTCAAGACTCTCTTCATAATGTTGTTTCATTTTGAAAATATCATTTCGAGAATCCTTGGGTCTACAGTAGTCTTGGTATTTCTTTAAAAATGTCGCTTTCATATCCTCTCAAGATCTAATATTGTACTCTCCTAAACCCATAAACCATCGTAATGCAGAATCCTTTAGAGTTGCAGAAAACAACTTCAACTTATGTGCATCCTATAGATAGTTGTAACTTATTTAGAGGATATCAAACTCAAAAAGGAAGACATCTGGATCTTCACTACTTTTCCCATAAAAGGTCGGTAGTGCAAAGGGTGGAATACTTTTCATATTGATATTTTGAACCAAATCCAAGATTGGGAATCCAAAGGTAGGTTCTGGCCTCGGTTCATTTTCTTCTTGTTCTTCCTCACCATGCTCATTATGAGGTTCTTCTCCCTCTCTTCTCTCCATTTCTCTTTCCCTCTCAGTTCTGTTAAAAGTTTGACCGAAGATTGTATATGCAATTCAATCTTTCTTCGAGGAAGGCGTGAAATCCCACCTTTCCTCTTTTGCAATGGGATTCCTTCTAACAGAATTTTTATCCCCTAATTGGATAACTGGATTGTCCGAGGATCCTATTACTTATACTCCAATAATTGTGGTATCTACCTGTGACACTATAGGATTAATGTTCTCAAGAAGAGCTGGCACTCTCTCAGGATTAACTAAATCAACCCAATTTGGATCACCAGGAAATTGTTTTCCAGAATAGGTGGTATCACCTAGTTTTAGAGGTGTAATCAGTGTTGATTGAAGTTCTTCAGATATTGTATTGTCACCTTCTAGTCCAATTTTTAGTGTTTCTTCTTCTAATCCTATGTTTCCTTCAATAGTCTCCTCAACCAATATCTTGATTTCAGTTTCTATTTCTTTTTGGGTGGAGGTTTCTCCTTTTTGTTGTTTTTTCTCAGAATACCTATCTGTAGATGTGGTGAAAGAACCTTGTCGCCCAACAAAAATACTTTTTGGATCTTTTTCTTGTTTTGAGTTTCCCCTAAATCTACCTCTATACTAAGATTGAGTTTTGGAGGAACCTGTGATAACAGATGCACAGGTTCTTACCTCTCGTCTTACGGCTCCTCCTCCATCAACTTTCTAGAAAACACCACACCAAACAAAACATAAGAAAGCCAACTATCTAACTTACCTTTTAAACAACTCCCCGGCAATGGCGCCAAAAATGTCAGGTAAATTATATCACTTTTCCAATGACCTAAAAACATTAAATTGTCAGACCAGATCTTAGAGCTGCTACACTATATGTGCAGGTAAGAATTTTCTAAAAACTATTCAAAAGAATCCAAACTACTCTATCTATAAAACCCTCTACTTTATAAATGCAGGAAAGGATATTTAACCATTTTCATCTACTCTATTTTAACCATATACTGTCTACAACTAATGCTAAGTAAACCATTTACTCTATGAAAAACTAGAGAAATGTAATTTAAATTCAAAACATAACTCTAATCTTTCCTTGAAATCATCTAAATTCTATCTTAACGTGTAATCAGAACTTCTATCCTATGCTATAATCTATTAATTCACAATACATCTATCAGAAATGCAGAAAGAAATGTTTTAATCTTGATCACCAAATTCTATTCTATTCTTTATTCATCTATAGTGATGTGGGTGCTAGTGGAGAAATACTCTATGAATTTAGATCTAAAATTCACTGTTCAAAAAGGAAATATTAAACCTAATTAAATTCTAATTAACTGAAGTAATCATAATAGTGTTGGACAAGCATAAAACAGAGTAACTAGTGCGAAATGGGTACGAAATACTAACAACAACTCTATTCTATTTTTAAGTGTAAATCTATTTCCTACAGAAGGCAAATCCTATGAAATTGTAAGGATAAATTTAATCTACGCTATTCTGATGTCATTTATTAATCTACAAAATCACAACTAACTCTTAAATCAAATCCACTAATTATCCACTAACTATAAATTCAATCTAAGTCACTAACTCTGCAATTTCTTTCAACCAACCTATGTAAAAATAAATGATAAAAACTAATCAAACTTCCTTCTACGTTCTGGTTTTAAACTTACAGACTACCAACTAAATTTATTGAAATTTAACAACCACATGTGAATCTATCTATATTAACAGGAATTCAAACGATCCCTTATGAATTAATTTAAAACCTATTTAATTCTACCATTCACTATCTCTATCGTATAGTTCAATCTATGACTCTGGCAAAATTGATGATTCAATCTACAAAGCATTCTTCAAAATATGGTTATTCAAATATATCTTCCAACTATCCTACGCTCTGTGCATAGAGATTACGCTACAGAATTACAATGCCATGTGATCTAAATTATAACAGAATTCAATCTGACAGTTGCATATTTAAATCATAAAAACATGGAACAATTTCTACAGTGATTATTTCTACAGAAAAGACAATCAACATCTACTTTGTATATCTACTATAAAATGGAGAGATCATCTACCTCTGTTGGTGGGCCCTCCCACAAAGATAGAGATCCCTGTTAACGTTTCAGAAGAGAATGATCTACGCTACCATATCCATTCAACAACTATTGCAGAAATGATTAATCCATGTGGTCAATTTTTTACCAGACATCAATTCAGAGAGAAAACCAACATCATTCTATTCAACAAAAGTCTCAGTCAAGTTTATCAAAATTAATCGCCATTCATACTGGGGCAGTCCCATAATTTTATAATGTTTTAATCCTTGTCTTTGGATCGATGATCCTCCATCTAAGCTAACTACCAATACTAAAAATAGAAAAGCCATGCAGAGTATTAATTACATCATAATCTTGAATGGGCGATCTCATGACACGAAGTGTCATGAGATTCACCTCTAATAACAACTTCCAGTAAATGCCTCTCTACATACGTTCTTCTTTGAATAGGAGTCTAGCTTGTATGTTGAAGTGGCATCAAACCTTATGAAGCTTCACGAGCAAGAAGGAGGCCGCGTCAACATGTGATAATATGCAATAGAGTATTCAAAAGAGTTGCATCCCAATATTGCATTAGTCTATTAATCATAGTATGCATTCTTTAAATTAACATTCAAAAGATTAAAACATTTGCAAAATGTATTAAAAGATGATCTTTTTACCTTAGAAACATGGTTAGGTAGGGCAAAAGGATATAGGCTAGGAATGTAGCAAAATAGATAGATGTTTGTCAAAAGGAGATATAAGATGCTGGTAACTGGTGTAGAACAGGTGAAAAACAAGTCAAAGATATGCAAAAATGGAGGTCATATTCATGGCCCAACAACGACAATTGTTATCTAGATTGTTTTTCTTATCAAAACAATCTAGATAATAATTGTGAATTGTTGTTTCAAGAGTGCATTCAAGTGTGTATGCAATATTTGAATGAAGTTTTGTTGGAGTCTTGTGCAAGAAGCCAAACTTCGAAATATGTCGTGGAAATGTGAATTACATAGGTAGAAGACCCTCCAATGGTTTCAATATGTATTCAAATATAAGTCATGTTTCCCTTGAACTTCTAGGAGTCCCATAGAAGTTAAATTCTTGCAATATTCATTTATTTGAACCCTCCAACAAATATGTTTATCAAATTTCTTTACGTTTCTATCAGAGTTATGATTGTGATCTTGTTACATATATTCAAGGTTTATAATATATTTGCATTCATGTATATGTTTTTCTGAAATATGTTGTATGAGTGTGTGTATTGGATTTGCAGAGTAAAATGTGTATCCCTTTGTTGATCGATTGTTGGTTGTTCGATGAGAGATTTGTGCAATTTCCCTAATCCATTATTTATGAATGGGATTTCATGTTGTTTCTCTATTTGATTCCATGTTTTAGGGTTTCATTGTGTTATATTGTGAGGGTATGGGGTTATGCAGAGTCTCTAATGTTGCACTTCCATTGTGCGGGTGTTTTGTTTTTAAATTTTAGATTTTAAAATGTAGATATTCGTAATACATTGACTGGAAAGACCATAAATCTTGAGGTGTAGAGATCAGTTACTATTGACAACATGAAGGAGGAGATGAAAGATAATGAGGCAATTCCTCATGATCAACAAAGGCTCATATTTTCTAGAAAACAGCTGGAGGATGGCCATACCCTAGGATATTATAAATTTATGAAGGAATCCACCCTTCACATCTTCCTCTTTCTTGGAGGGGGAATGCATATCTTCGTCAAGAGCCTCATGGAAAAAACCATCACTCTAGAAGTAGAAAGATCTAACACAATTGACAATGGAAAGGATAAAAATCAAGAAAAGGAAGGGATTCCACCCGACCAACAGTGACAATGGAAAGGATAGAATTCAAGAAAAGGAAGGTATTCCACCTGACCAACATAGGTTGATATTTTCTAGAAAATAGCTTGAATATGGACTCACTTTTTTTTATTACAATATCCAAAAGGAATCAACTCTTCACCTTGTTCTCCACCTTAAAGGAGGGATGCAAATCTTTGTCAAAACATTGACTGGCAAGAAAATCACGCTTGAAACCCACCCTGACTGACAAGACATTCATGCTTGAAGTTGTTACATGATTGGAATCCAGACAAAAAGATGAAAAATGTTGAGAAAACTTGTGGAGTGTGAAATGTTTGACAACCGGAGGTGCCGGAGGAGAAAATTGGTGGAGTGTGAAATGCTTGATGGGTGAAGGTGCCAGAGGTGTATAAATACAAGGTGGTTAGGTGGTTTGGTTGACATATAAATACAAGGTGGTTAGGTGGTTTGGTTGACATATAAATACAAGGTGGTTAGGTGGTTTGGTTGATAGGTTTTGGAGGTGTATAAATACAAATTGGTTTGGTTGACAGGTTTCAGAAAAAATCTCTTCCTACCCACATGCCTTGGAATAATAAACATCTACATGTTCTGAATGTGCAAAGTGCCTTTAGTGCTTGCCTCTTATGATAACTCTGAAAAAACGATTTCATTTCCAAAGAGATTCACCACTAGTTTTACTTAACTTCTTCAAATCAAAGTTGATACTTCGTATTGTTCTTGGATGAGTCATTAAATATTTCTATATCCCACCACAATTATTATCCTTAGCATAGGAGTGGCATATTGGTTTCATTTTTTTTGGTTTTAAGTTAGATTGTACCTTAAATATAGAAAGAAAAATTTGAATTCACTAAGTTTGAATTATATATTGATTTAATTGTTATTTTTAAATATAATTATTTAAATTTTGATTGGTTTAATTGCTTATTTCTATTAGTAATAGGAAATAAAAAATAAAAATAAAAATAAATAAAACATCAGGACACATCAAGGTCATAAGAATAGGTTGTTTGTGGGCCATAAGATTATTGGGTTTGAGTTATTTCCTTGATTTTGTCATATAGTTGATTTCTTGGGCATATTATATGTTTTATCTAAAATGGTTTGGAAAATCTAGTTTTTGTTGCAATTTGGCAAAAAAATTCACAAGGGGGCACAATTCTAGCCTATTTGAGGAATTTCCAAAGTTTTGTGTTGCTTCAGGGACTGTCAAAACATTTGGGAGATGGAGGAACTATATCATTGGAATTTTGATGTGTGGAACTATGCTAGTACATTTTCTTCATAACTACTTGATGTAGAAAGCATCTTAGAGAATGGGATGAGATTTCCCATGTATCTAACATAACTATGATTGATATCAACACAATTTAATTGACAAGAGTTTGTTTTAAGTCTATTTTGGATTTTATCCTTCACTACCTATTGACTTAGCTAGTCAACCAATTATTTCTTTTGACACTGACCATGAATTACAAGAAATTGAAAAGGAACTGAATTTCCAAGATAGGGTTTATGAGATTCAAAAACAAGCATAAGAGATGTTGCATCAAGATAGTGAAAAAGATATGTCTTGACATGACAAGCATCATATTCCTCATTCATTCCAAATTGGGATAAAATGTTGTTACATCTGAAGAAAGAAAGTTTTTGTGGCTTGTACAAGAAGATGAAGCATTTACAATACAATCCTTATACCATGCTTGAGAAAATTGGGGATAATGCCTTTAAGCTTAAAATTTTTCCATATCTAGGTTTAGATCTAGTATTCAATGTGTATTTTATTTGATCCTATTTTCCACCCTTGCTAAAACAAATTGAGCTATATCTTAAAGATATAGAAGACATCTAATGCAGAAGCATATGACAAGAAGTTCTAGAATTGACCTCATAGGTCAAAACCCCATTTACCAAGAGAGTTGGTTCCCTAATTTCTTATTTAAGTTTGTAATAATTTAAATTGTCTCTAGGAGACATTTGGGTTGGGTTTGTTTGCTAGGTGTCGAGTTGTTATTAGATTTTAGGAACAGTTTCCATATTTCGGTTTTGTTTAGATAACTCGATATTGTTTTTAGGATGTGAGTTGTTTGAGGGCTTGAGATATATTGAATGTTTTTTAAGATTTAGAGGTTAGAGAGGGGAGAGAATGTGTGATATTGAGTGTGAAAGGGTGGATTGTAGAGCTTTGAGAGACAATGAAGGAATGATCCTTCCTGTGTAATTTATTTCCTTCAATGATATAATGAAACATCAGATCGTGTGGTGTTTTCTTATGTATTTCATTTGTTAAAATCCGTGTATAAATTTTCTTGACAAAGTGACAAGGTTTTGTGGTTACAGGAGAGCGGGTAGCACATAGAGTGGTTCCAAGTGTGAACCAAGTCCTGTTAAAATTTCTGTGTATTTGTGTTTTTATTGGTGTGGACAGGCATGATCAATCCATAGAACAAGATCGACAACCCATATCATCATAAGCATCGTTTCTTGGTTATTTTTTATTAGCTTGACACTGGATTAATTCCATGGTCACGAGGTTCGGTGGTCCGGTGGTCTGATATTAAACAAATTGATTTGGATTTCTGTGAGCACTATGTTTATGGAAAACATAAGATAGTTAGATTTCTCAAAGTTAGAAAAGAAAAGAAAAGTGAAAGGATAGAGCTTGTGCATACAAATGTATGGGGAATATCTCAAGTATCATCTCTTGGTGTCTATCATTATTATGTTACTTTTATTGATGATGCAACTAGAAAAAATTTGGTTTATTGCATTCGAAAAAAATCTGATGTTTTTTATACTTTTAAGAAATGGAAAGGTTTGGTTGAGAATGAGATAGCGAAAAGGTTGAAGTGTCTCAGATCAAAAAATGGAGGTGAATATTGCAGCAAGGAGTTTGATGATTACTGTTCATGCCATGGGATTCGTAGAGAGAAGACATTTCCAGGAACACCACAAGAAAATGGTGTGTCAAAAAGGATGAACATGACAATCATGGACCATGCAAGGAGTATGATATTGCATGTTGGGTGCCCTTATAGTTCTGGGTAGATGTTGTATTTATAGTTGTTTACATAATAAAAAAAGGACCTTCAAGCTCTTTGGATGGTGGAATTCCATAAGAGGCATGGAAAAGTAAAAAGGTAAACTATTCTTTTTTGAAGACTTTTTGTTGTGAAGAATTTGTCCATATTGATAAATAAAATAGAACAAAGATTGAGGAAAAATCCAAGAAGTGTACCTTTATTGGATATAATGTTAATGATTTTGGTTATCTCTTATGGGATTATGAAAATCACAAGATCATTAAGAGTAGAGATGTCATATTCAATGAGAAGGTCATGTACAAAGATCAGTTGCAGGGAAAGAATCGAGAATAAGAAAAACCAGAATACACAGTGCTTGATGAGATCACTGAAAAAATATATTCCAAAGGTACTAGAAAATCAAAATGTACAACAACAGGAGCAACATGTACCTCAAAATTCCTGCAAGTGTTGTTAGAATATCTTCCAGGTTAAGTAGACCCATTGAGCGATACTCTCCTTCGTTGTATTATTTATTGTTGACTAATTCTGGTGAACCAGAAAGTTATGAAGAGGCAATGCAGGTAGACACTAAAAGGAAGTGGGAGCAAAGAATGAAAGAAGAAATTGATTCCTTGGTAAATAACCATACTTGGGACTTGGTTCAGTTTCCTACAGGAAAAAAATCATTGCAAAATAAATGGGTTTATAGGTTGAAGAAACAAGATGGAGGGAAAAAGCGGTACAAAGTTAGACTTCTTGTAACGGGGTTTGCACAAAAGAAAGGTATAGATTTTCATGAAATATTTTCTCCTATCGTTAAAATGACTTCAATTAGGACTATTTTATTTCTTGTGGCAGTAGAATATTTTCATCTTGAACAGTTATATGTAAAAACAACTTTTGTCCATGGGGATTTGGATGAAGAGATTGATATGCAACAGCCACAAGGGTATGAGGTCAAAGGGAAGGAGAATTTGGTATGCAGGTTGAAGAAGAGATTGTATGGCCAAAAGCAAGCTCCAAGGCAGTGGTATTTGAAGTTTGATAGGTTTATGACAAAACAAGATTATAGTAGATGCCATTTTGATCACTGTGTTTATTTTAAAAGGCTAGAAAATGGAAATTATATTGTGTTTATGTAGATGGCATGCTTGTTGAAGGGTCTAACATACATGATATAAATGTGCTCAAGAATAAATTAGCTAATTCATTTGTGATCAAGGATTTAGGTGCTGCAAAGAAAGTGCTTGGCATGAGAATAACAAGATATGGGAAAAATCATAAATTGACATTGTTTCAGGGTGAGTACATAGAGAAGGTGTTGGAGAGGTTTAGAATGTAGAATGCAAAACCAGTTAGTACACCTTTGGATACCCATTTCAAATTAACCAAGGAAATATGTCCCAAGACACGGGAGGAGATATAATACATGTCGAGGATCCCTTATTCATCAATAGTTGGAAACTTGATGTATGTGTTGGTTTGCACAAGACCAGATATTGCACATGTAGTGGGAGTTGTGAGTGGGTATATGAACAATCCAGGTAAAGAACATTGGGAGGATGTAAAGTGGATTCTCAGGTATTTTAGAGGTAGTGCTACCCATGCATTATGTTTTGGAGGTTCATACATTGTTCTACAGGGATATGTTGATTCAGATATGGTAGGTGATAAATATAGCAGGAGGAGCACCACAAGATATGTTTTTACTGTAGGTGGAACAATAGTAATTTGGATTTCAAAATTGCAAAAGGTTGTTTCATTTTCAATAATGGAAGAAGAGTATATTGTTGTTAAAGAGGCTATTAAAAAAATTATTTGGCTACAGAGGTTTATGGAGGAATTGGGAAAGATAACAGGTTGTACTGTGACAGTGAGAGTGCCATTCATCTTGAAAAGAAATCAGCCTTCCATTTGAGGACTAAGCATATACAACTCCAGTACCATTTCATACGATTTATCTTGGAAGATGGACATTTGAAGTTGGAAAAGATACATACTAGCTAGAATCCTGCAGATATGTTAACAAAGGTAGTAACCAGGGAGAAACATATTTCTTTCTCAGTTTCAGTTAGCCTTCAAGCATGAAGGTGAAGAGGAGAAATTTTCCAGGTCCAAGGTGGATCATAGTCCATTAGGTACATCAGCTATGGATTTGTTGTGATCAGTCTCCAAGTGGGATATTGTTGGTTGTGGAGCTTGATTATCTTCTTTATTCAAAGGTCTTGTTTTCAGCTGCATTTGGACTCCATTTCCTAATGGCGGGGTGTGGGGGGGCTCCCCCCCATATGTTTTTCATCGGGGGGGTCTAGGGGGGGGGGGGGGAACGAAAATCTTTGGAGTCCCCCTCCCCTGGTAGGGGATTCAGGGGAAATGCCCCCGGAGTGAAATTTTGGGAAAATTTTCCTTGTAAAATATTGTAATTTTGTAGACAATCTGGACCGTTCATTATAAAGTTGTAGATCTAATGATAGAAGTTATTTTAGGGATTTTTTCCCTAGAAGGAAACCCTGTTTTATGATGGAATTGTATTGCGACTGTGTATGGTGGTGAATATTTCATTCTGAGAGAGGATATTGTGAGAGAAAGAAGAGGAAGTTACAGTGGGTGTGTTGTAGGTTGTATCCCTTCATTTTGTTGGATAATAAAAAGGAAGGACCTAAAAATTTCTCTGGTGGACATAGCCCACACTGGTTGAACCACGTATATCTTTGTCTCTATTTTATTATGTACTTTTGTGTTTTATTTCTGCATTTGATTTATTTTCTTTTTCTGCAATCATGTTTTTATAACAAGGCCAGATTGCAAGAAATAGAAATAAGCAAACAAGAACAAAAACAATCAAGGAAGGACGTAGAGGTCAAAGAAAATAACAATCTTAGGGAAAGATTAAAGAACTAGAAGAAAATCTAATTAACAATTTGTTCCTAACTAGTGTGGAACACAAATCAAATATCAAACCTATCAATGAGGAAATGAATAAGCTCATAGAGTTAGACCATGAACGTAACAAAAGAGCCTTAAACCTCATATTTTTTTTGTATAAAACAAAATAAATATGAGGACACATGAGGAATAGTCAAGGAAGAATTAAAAAATAAATCACAAATTGAGACAACTAGCCTTATAGAAGCAAAAAGGTTGGGCAAAATAATTGAACATAAATATGGGTTTATTTGGGTTATGGTAAGTTCTAACGCTCATAAATATGACATACTTAGTAAAACTCCGAGCTTAAAAGGGTATGGAATATTTATAAATGAAGATCTCATTCGAAAAGATCAAACTATATTAAGGAAGGAGGTTCAAAATGTAAATGAAGCTGAAAAGGAAGGAAAATGGGAAATAAATAGGAAACAAAAAGCTATTATTAGGGATAGAGACCAAGAAGATGACAATACATAGCAATACCTTCCTAACCTTCTAAGTCATAACAAATTTAGTGATCTTCAAATGCTTTTCTTAATGCTTTTCAAGCATCGAAATAGCATTTTAAATAAATCCAAGTAATCTCTTACTTTTTTAAAGGTCTGGTAGACCAATTTTGGCCTTAATGGACATTAACCATCATCATCATCACCATCATCATCATCATCATCATCAATTTTTTTAAATAAACCACACCAACTAAATAAAAAATTGTTTTTTCAAAAATCACAATTTAAAAGATAATTTAAAAAAAAATGTTTAAAACAATTAAAATAAAATATATAAAAATAAAATAAAACATTGTAATTTGCCCCCCTCCATTTAAAAGAAAATAAAAAATAAAAAATAAAAGAATAAAACAATGTAGTCTGCCCCCCTCCATTATAAAGAAGTATCATATTGGTGAGTATGGGGAAGGGGGCGATTCTAGGAATGGCCCCCTCCCCCATACTTACCAATCCACTCCTTTTCCCGTCGCTCAAGGGAGTGGCCACCACTCCATTGAGTGGTGGGAGGGGGCAGATTGGTAAGTATGTGGGAGGTGGTGATCCCCAGAATCACCCTTTCCGCATACTTACCTATATGATACTTATTTATAATGGAGGGGGGGCAGACTGCAATGCTTTGTGTTTTTTTTTTTTTTTTTTAATTTAGATT
>ML783846.1:610223-649424 GCA_009831015.1 Picea engelmannii
TATATATATATATATATATATATATATATATATATATATATATATATATATAATCATTTAAAATGTTTTTTAATTTTTGTTTAAGAAAACTGTGTTTTTTTTCTATATCGTCCAAGTTTTCCCTCTCTTTTTCTATCTTTTTTTATTTCTTTTTTACAATTTTTTCAAATAATATTAGCCTTTTGGGGCTTGGTTTTCTAAAATGTTGCATTTTTAAGCTTGAAAAAAAATGAGGGTGCTACTGATAGCACCTATTTTCAATTCAGGGGTTGGTCTTAAGATTTTGGTTCCAAGTGTATTGGTTGTCAAAACCATGATTTCAAAAAACTTGCAATTTTATCCCTAAAAAGGGGGGGGTGCTATTGGGAGCACCACTTTTCAATTCATGAGTTGATTTTAAGGTTTTGGTTGCAATGGTATCAGTTGTTAAGTTTGGAGGTTTTAAAGAGTTGTAGTTTTAACCTTGAAAATAAAAAATGGTGCTATTGTTAGCACTAATTTTAATTTTAATGGTTGATTTCAAGGTTTTTGTCGACAACATTAAGACAATGTTAAGGTCGTGGTTGAAAAATGTGGTATTTTTAACCCTAAAAAAATAAATGTGCTACAAGTAGCACCACTTTTCAAAATGGGGGTTGATTTTGGTGTTTTTAACTAAAAATTATGGGTTTTTAGGGCTAGAGTTCTTGTTTTTAGGTCATAGTTTTCGTTAAGTCAATAAATTTGTTACAACTCAAATGCATTAGTTACCTAAAACAATTTTCTTTTGTAATTAAGCACTGGAAAGGCAAATCTAACGTACTAATTGATTGTCTTAGTTGACCACCAGTCATTTCCCGTATTACAATGTTAAGTATGCATGGATATAACACCATTACTTGGACTCGATTATTGAAGAAGACACTAATTTCTCTTTGGTGTATCGACAACTCCAAATATTTCAGTCATTGACATACACTACAACTTGAAGGACAACTTGTCGCTTTACAAGTTAGGACAAGTTTGTGTACCTATAGGTGAGTACCGACATAAACTTATATGTGATGAACACTACAAAAAATAGTAGGTCACTTTGGAAATAGTTTTCCCTCTCTTTTTCTATCTTTTTTTTTTTTTTTTACAATTTTTTCAAATAATATTAGGCTTTTGGAGCTTGGTTTTCTAAAATGTTGCATTTTTAAGCTTGAAAAAAAAGAGGGTGCTACTGATAGTGCCTATATTCAATTCATGGGTTGGTCTTAAGATTTTGGTTCCAAGTGTATTGGTTGTCAAGACCATGATTTCAAAAAACTTGCAATTTTATCCCTAAAAAGTGGGGGGTGCTATTGGGAGCACCACTTTTCGATTCATGAGTTGATTTTAAGGTTTTGGTTGCAATGGTATGAGTCGTCAAGTTTGGAGGTTTTAAAGAGTTGTAGTTTTAACCTTGAAAATAAAAATGGTGCTATTGTTAGCACTACTTTTCATTTCAATGGTTGATTTCAAGGTTTTTGTCGACAACATTAAGCCAATGTTAAGGTCGTGGTTGAAAAATGTGGTAATTTTAACCCTAAAAAAATAAATGTGCTAGAAGTAGCACCACTTTTCAAAATGGGGGTTGATTTTGTTGTTTTTAACTAAAATTGTGGGTTTTTAGGGCTAGAGTTCTCGTTTTGAGGTCACAGTTCTCGTTAAGTCAATAAATTTGTTACAACTCAAATGCATTAGTTACCTACAACAATTTTATTTGGTAATTAAGAATTGGAAAGACAAAGCCAACGTACCAATTGATTGTCTTAGTTAACCACCAATCATTTCCCTTATTACAATGTTAAGTATGCATGGATATAACACCATTACTTGGACTTGATTATTGAAGACGACACTAATTTCTCTTTGGTGTATCGACAACTCCAAATATTTCAGTCATTGACATACACTACAACTTGAAGGACAACTTCTAGCTTTACAAGTTAGGACAAATTTGTGTACGTATAGGTGAGTACCGACATAAACTTATATGTCATGAACACTACAAAAACTAGTAGGTCACTTTGGAGTATCAAATACTCTTACTATATTGCAGAAGTATTTATATTGGACTTCACTCAAGTTGAATTTTAATAGATATATCAAGTCATGTGTGGTTTGTGCCATTACCAAGCCATTAAACTATCGACGGGATTTGTATACACCCTTTCCTATTCTATATCAAACATGGGAATCCATTTGTATGGATTTCTTGACTGGATATCCTATCACCAAGCACCAACATTATGAAGTCCTAGTAGTGGTCAATAGTTTTTTTTTAAATGGCCATCATTACACCTAGTTATAATAAGACTACAATTTCTTAGGAAACTAATCAACTCTTCTTTGATCATGTTTGGAAGAACTCTGGTCTACCAACTTCAATCATCATCGATCGTCACTCCCAATTTGTTGGCATCTTTTGGAAAGCACTCTAGTAGTAGGTCGACACACAACTATTTATGTTGATATTGATACTCACACATATGGATACACTGAAGTTGTGCAGCACATGCTGATACAGTTGATTCATATGTACAAACACATGTATCACAGAACATGGGAGGAGAGTTTCCCATATATCCAACATAGTTATGATTTAGCTCAACAAAGTTCAATTGAAAAGACTCTATTTGAAGTCTATTATGGATTTTTTCTCTTAACACCTATTGACTTACTCAATCGACTCACTATTTATTTTGACATAAACCATGAACAACAATAAATTGACAAGGAAGTCAATTTCAATGATGACATTTGTGAGATTAAAAAAAGGAAAAGATATGTTGCATCAAGGTAATGAAAAAGCTAAAGCTTGACACAACAAGCATTATATTTCTCATTCAACCCAAATTAGGGATCAAGTATGGTTACATATGAAGAAAGAAAGGTTCAATGGCCCATATGGGAAGCTAAAGCCTTTGCGATATGGTCCTTATACCACATTTGAGAAATTTGGGGAAAATACCCTTAAGCTTATCATTCTACAATACTTAGGTTTACATCCAATATTCAATGTGGATTTTCTTTGACATTATTTTCCACCTTTACTGGAATAGATTGAGTTACAACTTAAAGATCCATAAGAAATCCACCTAGATGTTTAGAAGGCACTTGCAATCGACACCATTTTTGGGAAACAAGCATGCCATAAGAGGATGATAACAATTCCCTTGTTTTAGGTGGATAAAGAAGGACAAATCCCATCATAAGGAAGGCGGTACAATATCATTGAGTTGGCACACAAGTTTCTTTATTAAGTGGGTAATATGGACCATTGCCAACTAAGGGGGGAGGTTTGATCGATTCCAAGACTTGATGAGCATCGATCAACTATCACCTAGTCTTAGTCAACTCTTTGGTCAAAACATACAATCAACTCCCCACATTCGATCCTTGACTCAGTTTAATAACATATTCCTCAACTGAGTCAACTCACACATCCTTCGATAAGGATTGTTGGTTATATTACATGTATAATGGAAAGGATGCATCAACACATGTTAGAGAACATAATGAGCATTCAACATAGACTAAGTAAGCACCATAAACCTGGCATCACATGTCTCTTCATCATCTTCTTATGGTCGAAGTATAGCAAGAGATAGATAGGTCTATTAATGAGTTATGCAATTTTCTTGTAACTAAAACACAATGGATAAGACACATAAGCATTATTCAAGAATGTATAAATGTATCTAAGCATGAATAGAAAGGGTTCTCTAGATTCTCTCAGTTCAACCCACCTCTCTTGGTGATTTAAATTGAGTTTGTCCAATCATTACACCCTTGTTTGAGGTATTTCTTACAAACTTAGAAGACCAACATTCTGAAGTGACTAATCAATACATTGAATATTCCTAGCTTACATCCTCATTTTATTGGTATTGTTGTTCATTGTTTTCAATCGATTCAGTTTGAATGTTTATTTTATGATTTTTTTAAATAGTATAACTTTATATGCTTCCACCATAATAGAGATTGACTAATTTGTTTAAATTTATTCTCCCCACTATGTTTCACTTGGACACAACATATCAAATTGGGTGAACGATGTATAATGTTGAATATGGTGGAAATCCATGGGATATAATGTAGTTTAATAAGTCTACCACATTGATTTCTAAGACTTAAAGAGAATGTTTGAAAAACTCAACATACATGTCCTATATATCATAGGACTCATTAGTTGAAGCTTAAGGATGGCATGAAGGATCAAATGTTCAAGGAAGAAGTGGCAAGGAGAGGGTCTTGAACTAAATCGAATGCATGTTTAGCTCGATGAATTTATAGACTAGAATCATAGGCAAAACAAATAAAGGATAAAAAATTACACACATTGTTTCTTAACTAGGAGGAAGATTCTTCAAAAATAAAACTTTGGATTGATTTTTTTTTTTTTCAATGATGATTGTTAGAACTTAGGTATGCATCACATCCTTACCCTTTCAATTCACCTATAACATCTTCTTAAAGACTGATTCTTTGTTTTGTTCTTGCTAAGTTATTCTCCATGTTTTAATTTTTTCTCTTTAATTGATTCTTTGTGCCATCTTTTGTTTTCTTGAGGGCTAATTGCATGTCATTGATTTGGTTTGAAATATGTGTCATCAAATTTACCACTAATAGTGATCCAAAAACGAAGGTATTACTGATAAATTTGCAAGTTATTTTAATGTACCTTTTGCATCGGATTGTTAAGAATGTGAAATACATAAACTTGTTATCTTGTTTGTGGAATATAAAATGTGACTTTTACTTGATGCTTATTAATGTATAAAGAGATCAGCCATTAATATACATGCTGCAAATGAAGAGAATAGAACAACAAAACAGAAAGAGAAATAGAGATAAGAGGTTGATAACGGAGTTCACCAATCATTGGCTACGTCTCAGGGCCCGCTTCCAAGTGGAGGACCTCTTTATTGCTCTTTGAAATGCTCAAAGATCTCTTACAATGCTCTTTGTTGTTACATTACATGCTTCATATCTTCTATACAAGACCTCCTTTCTCATATTCATGCATGCACCATCAAAATCCTCTCAACAACATGAGAAAAACGCCTCTCAAAACATGAAAAAAGGCCAAAATTTACAAACTGCCCCGTCAAAACCCTACATCAAAAAGTCTCTCACAAGATTCAAAAAGCCTGGTTCTTATAGTTTTCAAGGCTCAGATGAGGAATCCCAACTTCCCTCAAGATATGGCCTCTTTCTAGGATCAAATCCCCCTTCAAATGGCCTCAAATTCCTCAAAAAATCACTTTCTAGTCATAATATCAGGCAATTAATTAAAAAATTACAAAACAGGCTTAAAAACCCATTTTTAAACCATATTATATGGTTAAGCCCTCAAATAATGGCATGCGCCATCAAATAGTGGTCATATGCAATCCATATGGCCAAGCGCTAGCCTAAAGGGCTAAGTGATGGCCCTTTATTCACGCTAGCTCCTGGATTCATGGGGTGCATTTCATGTGACCGTCAATCAAAAACTAAACTCCACTTAAGGGGATAGCCCCTGGCCTTGTGGGATCCACCTGAGATCCAAGGGCTAGGGTCTATCAAATACTCGTGCGGATAAGGTGGAGTGCCCAACCCATATGGTTGTGGTTGCATAGGCAGGTAAATCCATGGGCTAGGGTTTAGCCCCAACCCCCTCTTTTTTTGAGCCCCATACAATAATGCACTTTATATAATTTTAAACATGCCATATTTAATAAGTCACATAATGGCATGTTGGTAAAAACTTCTCCCAAAGTGCTTGGTCTTGAGGGTGGTCGTGGGTTCAAAACCCATGGACCCCAACTAATTTTTGTAACTTGCCACTGAGACTCTGACTGGGTGCCACGTGGCTACCTGTGCCTGGGCCACATGGCACCATCTCATTTGCCCAACTTTTCCACGTGTCCAAATCTGATTGGATCTGCCATCCACATCTGCCCAGTGAACTGCTGCCACTTGTCGCACTGCCATTGATCTAAATCTGCCTCATGAGGTGTCATTGGTGATGTCATACTGTCGTCATGATGACGTCAGTGTTGACTTTTTGGACAGTTGACCTTTGACTTTTTACATGTTTGGATTTTCAATCAGAACATGATACTTTCGCATACGGAGCCCGTTTGAGGAAGTAAATATACTGTCGGAATCAGCACGACAAGCTGGTCGCAATGGAATTAGTTTCATCCAATTCTGAGAACTTTGATTTTTGAGCATTTTCTGAGCTTGGGGAGCCTCTTGGATCAAATAGAGCATGTAGCAGGTCAAACAAGTCCTTTTTTTTCAGAAGAAACGTCTAAAAGAAGAATGCAACAATTCAAAAGAAGTCAATTTTGGGCTCAGATTGTGGGAACATACAGGTTAAAATTGCAACGATGGAGATCCAACAGCCACTCAGATCGACGAATTTCATGCATTCGGGGTTTATAAGTCGCGAGGAGTCTAAGAAGAAAAGAAAGAAGAAGATTCACTTCAAAAATTCATTATTCAGGCATCCAAACTCATCGATCAAACCAACGATGCCAAAGTGTTGAACCGTTGAAGTCCCAAAGTAATGTCATGCTGCCATGTAACTTCAGGCCCGTACTACTTCAGGAGATATCCATGCTTTACATTCAAAAACTCCTGAACCCCGAAGAAACGAAATTCCATAGCCCCGAAGTGTCAGAGTGGTCCCTCACTGCCATGTCACTTCGCAAGTTCATTCATCCAGGATACTTAGATGCAAAGCAAACCCAGTTCTTCGGAGCTTTGGAGTGTCGAAGTGTCGAAGACATGTGGCACTCATCAATCATGATGCGTGGCACTCATCTCAGGCCCTTTGTGATCCATATTTTATGAGCAGAATGGAATGAATACATATTATTAACAGGTTCTTAACACAAAATAATAGAGATATAGTAAACCTGGTTTTCTATTAATAACGAAATAAGTTGAAACTGTAGAATGCAGCGGAAACAAGCTTGCTAGAATGGTGGCAACTTATCTCTGAGAAGAGATGTGATGGATGCGCTCATTCAAAAGAAGATGACTACAATGAGGCTTTGAAGGTCCTTTTACAAATGAACAGGAATTCCAAAAACCATAGACATCTAAAAACCTAGCCCTAGGAGATGAAGCACCAAAAGTCATGTGGGCCATGTTTGGGTAAGTTAGTACATTAACTTCCCGGGGTTGTAACTTTTGCATACGATCTCCATTTTAGGCGTATGATAGCCCATTGGAAAGGTATCGTTGAGGAGATTTATTTTGGTGACTCAATCACGCTGTAGGAAATCATTGAGAATCTCTATCCCTAAAAACCTTCATTTAGGCCCTCAAAATGGCCCCGGAAGTTAAAAACTGCTAAAAATAGTAAATTGCCAAAATTGTCAGAAAACTGTTTTGAGCTAGTTGGAAAAGGTGGGTGGCCACTGATATCCACTTGGATAAATCCTCCCTCCTTATGAAGTAATTGTCTCCATTGCGTTGAGGTCCCCCATGAGATGAGGAAATTTCTGTTGAATTTGGCCCCGGGTGAACCACTTTCCTTGGTGCAGGAGTTGCCTTGCTTTGATGACTCGATAAAGTTGGATCCTTTGTTGTCGAGTACCCTTGATATGTGTGTCCACAATATGATCATTGGATTCCTATTGTATGCAGTTGGGGTTGAGCTTAGTTGGTGTCAGTTGTTCTGCGATTTCTGAGGTGTCCAATAATGGTGGGAAATAAGGGCAAAGGAGATCCACGTTGAACACTGGGTGCAGGCCAAGGAAAGGAGGAATGCTGAGATGAAAAGCATTATCCCCCATGGCCTTGGTGATGGTGTATGGCCCATAAAAGAGTGGGAAAATCTTCCAATGGGTCCTATAAGGTGTTCTTTCTGCAAGTGCAACCAAATTTTGTCGCCCACCTAAAAATTATGTGGCACCTGATGTTGATCATGGCATTGTTTGTACTTGTCATTGGACTTCTATAGGATATCCTGAACCTGTTCATGAATGTGATGGATCTACTCAATGAACCAGGTGGCTTTTTCAGCTTCAGTTGGAGCAGGAGATGAGTCGGTCGAGGTGACCGAAAGGGGAAGTGCAACATCTATGGGACCCAATGGCTGGAATCCCAACCCCACAGGAAAGGGGTTGTGGTCGGTTGAGCTATACAGGGCTCAGTTGTAGCTATGTTGGACATAGGGAAGACTCTCATCCCATGTGTGAGGGTGTTGTGAATTATAAATGTGAAGGATATGCATAATCATTCGATTTATGACCTCGGTTTGGACATCTTTCTGAGGGTGGAAGGTCGTGGATTTGGTGAGCTTGGTGTCCAGCAGTGACCAGAGGATCGACCAGAATGTGCTGAGAAATCGATTGTACTGATCTAAGACAATGGTTTGTGGGATTCCAAAATGTACCCAGACTCGTTCAAATAATATCTTGGCAGTGGCCTCTGCTGTGATGTTCTTCTTGTAGGCAACCAAAATCACCATCTTAGAAAAGCGATCAACAACCACAAAAACACAGTCGTTTCCACGCTTGGTGGATGGGAGGCTCGACATGTAGTCCATTGAGATGGATTCCCATGGCCTATCATGAGTAGGAAGAGGGGTGTACAAGCCCTGCTTCTTAGTGGTCAGTTTGGAAATCGCACAGGCAGTGCAGGACCTAATATACTTGCTAACCTCCTGTCGAAGTTTCGACCAGTAGAAATGTTTATGTAGAATCACCACTATCTTTTCGATGTCAAAGTGTCCTGCCACTCGACTGTAGTGTTATTCCCAGATCATATTTTCTCTCTCTCTTGATGGAACACAGATATGGCCCAGACGACACAACAACCCATCCTGAATATGGAAATTATCGACAACTGTGTTTTCCCCTAACATTTGGTAGGTGGTGACGAAGTCCGAGTCTGTCTCATAGATTTGGGGCCATCCAGAGGTCTCATGGCCACAAGAGTCTAGCACCATGGTGAGTGTCGTGATTGGTGGTCTGTTGACGCAATCAACAACATGATTGGTGCTTCCTGTTTTATACTTGATGTTGAGGTGGAATTGTTGCAAGTATGTGGACCACTTTTGATGGTGGTCATTCTATAATTTTCCTTGTGTCTGCATGAACTGAACTGGCTTATGATCAGTGTGGATGACTGTCTCCTTCCCAAGAATGTTGTGTCTCCACTGGCAGCGAGCTTGCACAATGGAGTACATTTATTTTTCATAAGTAGGGTACTTACAAACAACATCTGATAGTGTCTCACTATGATAGGCCACAAGGTGGTTGTGCTGAGTGAGAATGACACCCACAACATAGTCAGAAGCATGTATCTCAATCTCAAAGGGTTGTTGCAGGTCTGGGAGTGAAATTACTGGGGTTGAGCACAAGCACTACTTCAAATCATCGAACGCTTATTGTTGGGACTGTCCCCATGCAAATTTTTCCTTACCACCACCCATGGTTATTTGGCTGAGGGCCCATGCAATATGAGAGAATCCCAAAACGAACCTACGGTATAAATTGGCAAGGCCCAAGAAGCTCCGAAGCTCTGTGAGTGTGGTTGGGGCTGGCCAGTCACAGATGACTTGGATGTTGGCTGGATCCACATGTATGCCATGCTGATCAACGATGTAGCCTAGGTAATGGACCCTATCCATTCCAAAGGAGCATTTTTTCAAGTTGACATATAGCTTGTGCTGTCGTAGGGTGTGTAGAACCTGTTGAATATGCTGCAAGTGTTCGTCCCAAGTCTTGTTGTAAATGAGAATGTCATCAAGATACACCACTACAAAATTATTACTGAATGGTCACAAGATATCATCCATCAAACTCATGAAAGTGGTTGGCGCATTTGTCAAACCAAAAGGCATGACCAACCATTCAAAAAGGCCTTCCTTTGACTTGAAGGTGGTCTTCCATACATCTGTCTATTCTATCAGGACCTGGTGGTAGCCAGACTTTAGATCAATATTACTGAAGTATTTGGCTCTCGCGAGTTGATCAAGGAGGTCGTCGATTTGGGGAATCAGGTACCAGTTTCTGACTGTGATTTTATTCAAAGCCTAGTAATCAATGTAGAGTCGCCAGGTTCCATCTTTCTTCTGTACCAACACAATTTGGCTCCCGCAAGGTGATGAGTTGGGATGGATGTGCCCCTTGTGGAGCAGCTCTTGGATATGTCACTTGATATCCTAATTCTCTAACAGAGAGTGGTGATAGACTGGCCCATTAGGCAGCGGTGCACCAGGGGTCAGATTGATGGGGTTCTTGACCTGGCAGTGCAGAGGTACCCTAGTAGGTGAGGAGAAGATATATGAGTATTCTTCCATGATCTTGTCTACTTTCTTCTTCTATGTGGAGAGGTTAGTCGCAGAGACCCTCGATGTGGTTGTGATATTTCACTTATTCTGAGAGTGAATCATGAAGAAGACAAACTTCCCCATCTGAGAGATGACCTTCCTGCATTGCTTAGTAGAGATCAAGGAAATATCACTAGGTGGGACTGCCTCGGGTATCCTGTACAATTTCCTGTTCAAAGTAATAATAACACTACGAGGCCTAGACTCATATACAACATGATGTTTTTGTAAATAAGGTTGGCCCAAAAGAACATCACATAATACCTTGTCTTTGAAGGGCTTGATGTCGTATGATAGTCGGCACTATTGGCTGACACGAAGATCGCTTCCTTAGCGGAGCCATCCAATGGTGTAGGGTTGTGGGTGAGGCATTGTTAGTAGGGCCAACTGCTTGATGACCTCTGCTGAGATGAGGCTCTTCTGGCTACCACTATCATCGATGAAGTGTAGTGGGGTTCCTTTTACCCACATCTGTGAATAGAAGAGGCTCTCTCCTTCTTCTGGATTGTCTAGTTCACCAGGTTGGAGCTTGGTGGTAGCAACGGTGGCACTGGCGTCCGCATCAATGATCTGTCTTCCCCTTTCTAGTTCTGGCTCAGAGTCATAATCCACATCTAAATCAGAGGATTTCACTTCTTCCACCAGTGACTACTTTGAGCGGCAGTCAACAGTGTTATGCCAAGGGCTCTTATGGAAGTCATACCACTTCCCGGTATCTTTCTTTGTCTTTCTGGTGTCCTTCTTTGCTTGTAGCTTGGACTAGTTGTCCTGATACTTTCCATATTTTCTCTGTCCTTTGTTCTATGGGTTGGTGCCGCCCTTCACTGGCTTTTGTTGTGAGGGGTTCCCAGGCCCAAATTGCCGCATCTTTTTCTTGAGCTTCTGCTCGATTTTGACGGCATATCGGTAGGCTGCACCCAAGGATGAGATGTCCAGAAATTCCATTTCGGCCTGGATTTATAAATGTAGAGCACCACGATACTTGAGCACCAAATGTCACTCTGAATCTTTGATACCCAACTTGGTGTGCAAGGTATGGAAGATATTTTTGAAATATGACACTGCTTGGTCTCTTTCTTGCCGCAATGTAGTCCATTTGGTATATAGGTCGCCATAACTTCTGATAGGGTAGTATTGTTCCATAATAACATCCCTGAAGGATTCCTAGGTGTTTGTGACTATAAGTAATGAGGGTTCCTCGATTTCCTTTTGCTCACATAAAGTTTCCCACCAATCTTTGACATTGGGAATGGCTTTGAGGAGCACAAAAGTAATCTTTTCTTTACTCGAAAAGTTATGGACAGAAAAATACCCTTCTAGTAGATTCAACCATTTGTCTACAGCATCTACATCTATATGACCTTCAAATATGGGAATATTGAAGTTTATTTGTACCTTGAAGGGGGAAGCGCCTCTGCTAGAAGAAGATGCGTCGCCTGTTGGTAGTCGTCGAAGGATTTGCGTGAAAGTATCCATCATCTCATTCCTTTGTTGTGTGATGGCTTCCTCAATCAACAATTTGAAAGGATATCCTATCCCATCATATATATTTTCTCCTGCCATGAGAGGTCGCTTGGGCGTGCGAGAGATTTTGTCCTCAAGAGAAACAATCTCAAGACCCAACTCGTTGTACTTCGACCTTGTTGGGGACATGCATTAAGACGACAAGGAGCAGACCGCTCTGATACCACTAATCCGGATTTTATGAGAAAAACAAAATGACTACAGATTATTAACAGGTTCTTAACACAAAATAACAGAGATACAATAAAATTGTTTTTCTATTAATAATGAAATAAGCTGAAACTGTAAAATGCAGTGGAAACAAGCTTGTTGGTATGGTGGCAGCTTATCTCTTAGAAGAGATGTGATGGTTATTCTCATTCAAAAGAAGATGATTATAATGAGGCTCTGAAGGCCTTTTTACAAATTATCAGGAATGTTGAAAACCCTAGACATCCAAAAACATAGCCCTAGGAGATGAAGCGCCAAAAGTCATGTCGGCCCCATTTGGGTAAGTTAGTACATTAACTTCTCGGGGTCGTAACTTTTGCATACGATCACCGTTTTAGGCATATGATGACCCGTTGGAAAGGTATCACCGAGAAGATTCATTTTGGGGCCTCAATCATTTTGTTGGAAATCATTGAGAATATCGATCCCGAAAAACCTTCATTTAGGCCCTCAAAATGGCCCTGGAAGTTAAAAACTGCTAAAAATAATAAATTGCCAAAATTTCCAGAAAACTATTTTGAGCCAATTGGAAAAAGTGGGTGGTCACCAATATCCACTTGTATCACTTTGATTGCGTCATCCGTTCTATTTCCAAGTGACACATGTCACTCTCTTTTCATGACACATCGACGATATGACATCATGTCACCATGTCACTCTGGGAGTTTGACCATCCAGGAAATGTTCATACTTTACACTCATAAGCTCCCAAACCTTGAATATCCAGAGTCCCGAAGTCCCAAAATTATGAAGGTTAAAGGTTTAAAAGGGGGTGCCAAACCAGGAATGACAAAACTACACGTCCAGACTCCAAAAAATCCCAACACGACATGCTTATGTCTACAAAAAGATAAACGGGGGAAAGACACAACCACACTTTTAGTTGTCGCCAATGGCCTCCAATATCGCGCGTACATTCCATGATCGATACAGAACTCAGTTCTATCACTCTTGGTCATTTCTGTCAGATCTCAATTTGCTCCAACGCATGCATCAATATTATATCATTGCCAGTAGCATTTTTTAGTTATTTAATTGCAGGATTCTTTTAGATTAAGGCATAATCAGTGGTATTTTTTTTTGTGTGATAAGAACCACTCATTTTTTATTAATTCAAGCTCGGAGTATTCCTTGATATACTCCACCGTGTGTTTAGTTCATTTAATTAGTTGTTTTACAACCAGTAGTATAGAGTTAAGCCTCAATCCCAAATGGACGAGAGCCTCTGCAACTCTTATAAATATGCAGTTTATGTATCTTTTAATGGTTCGATTTTTGGGAAAGATGATCAATACATCAGCTGGATGAACTTGTTCTATACATGGATTAAAGTTCTCTACCTGGTGAACATACTTTTGATGACAGTGTTTTTGTCCAAATCTTCATGTGTTTTTATTCTTATCTTGAATGCAGTTTTTGATCTGTGTGAAGTAAATTTCATTTCCTTTAGCTATTGTATAACTTATCTTTACTAATATGAAACCTGTAAAACAACTAATGCTTTGGTGAAGATTTGTTTTTATTGCAACCTGTGGGAGTAATTGTGTTTTTGATACATGTTTAATGTCTTGAAATGATATTTTAATTATTAAACTTCTTGCAACAGATTATTCATTGAGTGGTTTGTTGTTTCCCTTTGTTTTTTACCTCTATTATTTCACTTGTCTGTCATTAGTGTGCCACCGGCCAAGGAGGAACCTCATCCATATCTTTTTTCCAACCCAACTGTGCTCTTGTCTTGGTAAAACCAACCCTCTAACTGACCAACAAAATTTAAAAAACCAACCATTCCAAAACTTGAGGTGGCCTAGCTTTTCCCTTTACCAGGCAGGTGCAGAATTTAGGACCAACAATGATGATGGCTCTACAGGATTCTTTAAAAATAAAAATTTGGATTGAAACAAAATTGGTCAACGATGATGATGGCTCTGCACTTCTATGCTTGTTCAAGAAATAATGTCTATTTTTATTCTTGTAAATGCTCCTATATATTTTTAAAATTTTCTTTAATTTAAAAGGTATATACTTTATAATGTACTTAGTCTATGAATGTTTTTACAATTTAAATCATACCAAAAACTATGTAGACTATGTCTTTAAAGGGTAAAAGATATGAATGTAATGGGAAAATATGGAAGGCTAGGTGAAGGCTACACTCAATTTAAGCATGGAATATCATATCTCAAAAGTTTAAACTTGGGTTTTAAGGATGTTTGAGTATTATTCATCAAACAAATGATAAAAAAGGAATGATATTAAAATCCGATGGCTAAATTATACTAGAAGTGGAGGGAGGACAGTTTTAAGTGAGGGAGGATAGTCTTAAGTGAAAGCCATAAGAACAAGACAATATGGTTAGGAGAGAGGGGGAGAATGGAGGCTACAGAAAATAAGGCTAGTTAAAATAATTGAAAATAATGTAAAAAAAAATGTTGTCGAAAACAAAACAAAAAAATCAAAATTGTTGATTATATCACATAATGGTTATTTACAAATTAAAAATATAAATCTCCTAAAACGATATTTGAAATACATTTAAAAAAATCAAACTTCAATTGAGCTCACCTCAATTATCCATTTTTAAGCACAATTTCACAATTTGGAAGCTTTCTAATATCATGAGGGATTACCACTGAATTACAACCATGAAGATTGAGATACTTCATATTTTTAAGTTCTCCTATTCAAGAAGGAAACGATTTTATATTTTTACAATTGTTAACATACACGAATTGAACATATGAAAGATTACCTATCTCTTTAGATATATATTCAATCTCACTGAAAGCTAAAGAGTAGAATATTATTCAACTCTCTAGATAGCAACATTAAATATAACATAATAATATTATTCAACTCTCTCTCAGGTAGAATATTCTTCGAAGTTACAATATTTCAACATCTTCATCTTCTTATTCCTATAAATATCTAGGAAGAAGTAGTTAGGTCTTCTAATCAGTTACGTAACTATATTGTAACTAAAATGTAGTGGCTAAGACACCCAAGAATTCATCAAGAATGTATGAATGTATCTAAGCATGAGTAGAAACGACTTATGTAGATTATCTCAATTTGACTCGCCTCTCTTGGTCATTGCAATTGAGTTTGTCCAATCATTACACCCTTGTTCGGGGTATTGCTTACAAACTTAGAAGACCAACATTCTAAAGAAAATAATCAATATGTCGATTGTTTCCCCTTTTGATTCTCCGCTATCAATTCTTGGCTTACATCTTCATATAATTGGTATCGTTTTCCATTGCTTCCAATTAATTCTATTTGAATTTTTATTTCCTAGTTTTCTTAAATAGTCTAACTTCATATGTTTTTTCCATAATAGAGATTGACTCATTTGGTTAACTTTTTTGTCCCACTGTGTTTTTCTTGGGCACAACATATCAAATTGGATGAATAATTTGGGATGTCCAAGATGGTGGGAATCCATGGGACACAATGTAGTTTAATAATTCTACCACATTTACTACTAAGACTTTGGGACAATATTTGAAAAATTCAATGTAGAGGTCATGTATGTCATAGAACTAATTAGATTGAAACTTAAGGATGGAAAAAATGATCAAGTGGTCAAAGAATAAGTGGAAAGGAGAGGGTATTGAATTGACTCGAATGCATGGTTGGTTAGGTGTATTGTATAGACTAGTATCATAGACAAATTGAATAATGGGATCAACAATTTCACACAATATTTCTTAGCTAAGAGGAAGATTTTTCAAATTTTTTTTGGATTGAAATGAAGTTGGTCAATAATGCTGATAGCTATGCACTTTTGTGTTTGTTGAGAAAATAATATTTATTTTTCTTTCTATAAATGCTCCTATAGATTCTTTAAATTTAATTAATCTCAATAATACTTTTATAATCTAAATCATACCAAGCACTATGTCGAAAATGTCCTACCTTGAAATGGTGACAGGTATGAATGGAGTGAGAAAGGCATGTAATATGAAAGGCCAAATAACTAAGGATACACTGAAGTGAATATTGAATATCATATATCAAAAATTTAAACTTGGTTTTGAGGATGTTTGAGTATGCTTAGTATACAACATTTGATAAAATTAATAAAGATAAACTCAGATGGCTAAAATATATGAAATGTGGAGGGAAGACAATCAAGTGAAAACCATAAGAACGAGACAGAATCCTAAAGGCTTGGTTAATTGAAATATTATTAAAATTCATTTTTTCATATATTATATAATAAATCATTTACAAATTAAAATAAAACCAATCTTAATAAAAGGATATTTTAAACTCATTTAAAAAATAATCATGTAACATCTAACGACACAAATCAGAATTTGTATTTATTTAACCACAATTTCACAGTTTGGTAGTTCTCTAATCTCACTAGGGATTACCACTGAATTACAACCCTGAAGATTGAGATATTTCAGATTTTTAAGTTCTCCTATTCTAGAAGGAAATGATTTTATATTTTTACAATACAAGAATTGAAGATATGAAAGATTACCTATCTCTTTAGATATTTCTTCAATCTCACTGAAATATAAATAGAGCCATTCAAGTCGTGTCAATTGCCACAATGATGATGACAATGATTGCATGGATATGCCATCAATAACCAATACCCTCAAAGAGGTGAGGCTAACAAAAAATGCTTATGGAATTTATTTCAATCGTTATTTTCTCCCATGAGTAAGGAAAGCCCAATATCTTCAATTCCTTCACCAGAAAAGACTTAATATCATTGCCCAAAACTGATATTCGCCTGCAATTATCCGAACCTGGGATGTTGAAGACTTCTAATTGGAATAATTAAGCAATTGGAAGTAAAATTCCATGAGTCTTGACTCTATATTTGTGAGTTTTTTATTGGAAGTGAATCATTTCAAGAAGGAACAAGGTGACACATCTCTAGTTATTATATTTTATAAAAATTCTCAATGAATAATGAAAATATTTTAATAAACAATGAAAATGAATGCAAATTTCAAAGACATATTTAAAAAATATAATGATCTTATAATTATTAAGGAACATGTTTGATAATCTTAAGTAGAAGCTCAAAAACCATATAATAAACCACATTCATTAAAACAAAATTAAAGGTATTCTTTAATATCCTAATGCTATTTCATATGTTTACTAAATTAAATCCATGAATCATGGTAATATTGATCTCTAATAATTACTATAAAAAAATAAAAATTACGGTATACAAAATGATTTATGAGCTAAGATATATAGTAATACTCTTATTATATTTCATAATTAGTTTTTTGGGATATATTGTATGTTTTATTTAAAATGGATTGGAAAAATGCTTTATTCAAAATGGCACCGAAAAACTCATTTCAATAGGAATTTTGGGAAGCGAAAAATTTATAGGGAGAATCTTAAAACTATGCTTGAAACATCTCAATTTTTGCCAAATTTTCTACTTAAAATTTTGCCAAAAAAGAAATTGTTTCGAATAATTTTAATCATATCTTATTTAGAGAGTTAGGAAGGATTTTAGACCTTGTAAACATTAATTTAACAAGTAATAAACTTGCATACACTTACTTTTTATGTTCATATCAATGGTATTATTGGAAGCATTCTTATGGAGTTGGTTGACCTAGCTTCATTGATGTACTTGGACCTATCCTCCAATCATCTTGAAGGTATCATTCCTCCCAATTTGTGTAAAATTTTGGGTATTGATTTCATAAACTTATCAGAAAATGCATTAGAAGAAAAAATCCCTAAGAATTGTAAGAATGTTTTTGTGTCTTTCCTTGCCAATACTAGACTACGTGGGTAGCTAATTGACTATCTATGTCCTTCAACAATGTATTTTCTTGAATCCTCCTTGAAAAAAGGTGTTGTATGGGGTGTAACTAAAAGGACTACATTTTTGTTCCTGTTCTTGATATTGTTAGTTGTAAGGTAGAGAATGTTGGGATAGAAGGTTGTGGCACAAAATCTGGAGAAAACTAGACTTAAAGCTCCTCCTAAACCCAATGATTATAATTTTTCAAAAGAGATGAAGGAGCCTCCCAATATCAACGTGGAAATGTTTGAAAGGCCTCTATTGTGCCTTATCATAATTGATATTCTAAAAAAAACTCACAATTTCAATAAAACCAATATTATTGGGGATGGTGGGTTTGGCACTCACTATCAACCTAGATCCATATTAAATTTGGATCTACCAATCATTGAGAGGGATCAAATCCCTTGAAGTGAAAACCTATTTTTAAAGTGAAAAACATTAGTAAATGTCTGCATCTCAAGGGATTTGATCCCTCTCAATGCTTGGTAGATCTGGAGTTAAGATGGATCTAGTTTTAATTGTGGGCATCGATCATGTGAAAATTGTAGATGGTCATCATTATGTATATGTATATGTTTGAGATGAATTTGATCATTTGAAATTTATGAAATATCATTTATAATATAGAGAGTACTATCAAGAAGGCCACTTCAAAAGTTACATGAGGAATAATGTGAATAGTAATAAAGTAACAATGTTGAATGATGAAAATTGTGAATAGTAATAAAGTAATAGGATGTATATAATCAATAACAAATAGATTGTGATCAATATGAATCCATATTCTTCAAATTTTCTTATAGCCATACCTGTTATATATCTTCTTAAACTTTTCTTATAATCACACCGGCTAGTTTTGCCATCTTTTCATATCAATCGTATAAAAAAGAAGGTTGAAACCCAAGACCATTCAAACTTTAACTCGGGATATTGTAGTAAATGTCATACGGTGCATCTCTTGCTACCAAATATTAATATAGCTTTATCCAACATTAATCTTTGTTGTTTATGGATTGTTAAGCTCCGAGTGAGTTTCAATGGAAGTTTTTTTTTATTACCTCTTTCAATAGGTGGGTGGTTCTGAGGGTGAACTTCCAAGGTTATATACAATTCCATATGTTCTATGTAAGAATCACCTTAGCTCCAATTGTAATAAGTAACTCAAGTTCCATGTATTTCGCATATGTTTCCATAGAATAATTTATTCTTATTCTTGTAGCAACACTGGCTGTAATGGGACAATCTAGTTATCTTAAACAACACATATTATGATGTATGATCTTATCAAATGAATCTTTTTTGGAAGAGTACAAGGACGTATATATATGAGTCATAAGTAATTTCCACTCTTCTACAATTGTCATTGCATCCCTAAAATTCATCAACAAATTAAGAAAAAACATTTTTTCTCATGCCTTTGTCCATCTTATCAAACCAGAGTATCAAGGGTCACAATTGTTGTGAATGATTTCCATAATTATTTTGCAAAACCTTTAATATATTTAATATGTTTTGTTTATGTCATGGAAACATATTTAACCTCTCAAGGAAAACTAATGGTGTGTTGTCTATATTTGTATTTCCCACATATTGAATGCATAGCCTACAAAATTGGACTTGCACATGCTATCAACATATTTTCAACTTGGTTTTTTTCTTGAGACTTTGAGCATGGATCCTGCGAGATCTCAGTGAGATAAGAAACTTTCCCTATGGTTTCATATTCCACCTTAGGGAAGTATTGAACTTAATGGTAGTTTCTGGACGAGGGAGCATCAATCCCTCCTACAGTCGAGTTTTGGTAGGTCAAAGACCTGTGCCACGCGGGCTTGGCCCCTATCAAACTTCCTGAACCCTGGATACTTCTGACAATTAGAATAATGAAAAGGGAAAACGATCAGTACCAAATCCACACATAGAGACGAAGGACCCTACAATCCCCAGATCCACATCTTGTACAAACACCACTAGTTTCCTTCTCAAAGCAACTGAGAACCCAAAATACGAAATAATTACTGATAAGATAGGCCTCTATTTTCAGCACACACATGAGAATGCATTCATAGGAAAATTCATGGGAATTTGGATGATAGAAAAAAGTAATAACATGGGGGATCAACACAACCTATAAGACGAAAGGTCATATAGATCTAAGTCTTGGCTCCAAAGGCTTCTTCACTGCAATTTTCTCCAACCTGGAAGATCATGACTGCAATTTTGAAAACATAACTTACTTCTTCAAATCGATGGGGCTTCACATACGACCATGGATGGAGAGGTTCTCACATGAAAAATAAGACTCCATAGTAGCGTCGGTCTAGATGTGCTTATATTCACTCCCCCAGGAATTTTGGGATGAGGATATCTTTGAAGGAATAGGTAATACTCTGGGAAGCTTTGTTAAAACCTCAGATTTCACAAAAATGGGTCGCTACACAGCTTATGCTCGCATGTGTGTCTATATATATCTCAGTAAGGCACTACCAAACTCCATAAGCCTCTTTTATCAGGATAATGATTGGGTTCAAACAATATATTACGAGCATATCCCATTTCGGTGCAGGAGATGCCATGAACATGGCCACCTCTTTAGGGATTGCCCCCTAAATTCCCAAGTCAAAGATACAACCTCAAACTCTAATCGAGATGCAGATGGATTTGAGAAATTCCAATCCCATAAAAAATCTAGGCGAAACCCCAACCCCCAATATGAAAATAAGGGCTTCAACTCATGTAACTCCTTTGGATCACTTTCACAAGAGAAAGAGGAAATAAATCCCCAACACTAGCCCTATCTAGTGATAGACCAAATAACCAATGCAGAATTTCCATAGGAGGACAATGTCAAAAGGCACAAGACCATGATGCAAGATCACTCTTACCTACAGGATAAATATATGGAACAACAAGATGATCAACCAGACTCGAATGAAGGAGAGAAGATGGATTTGGGAGAACTGGACCTCAAATCAATAACAGTGGAATGAAAAAAGAAAAACCCCGGATCGATCCTTGAACAACAAGTGAAACTCCTAACAGAAGCTTTGGTACACAATCAGATCTTCAATGAAGCAACATCATAAGGTAAGACTCATAATACTCCCTCAAATTCTTCTCTAGGAATTAAATCATCCTCTTTGCTACCTCTAAGGATCCCTCGAGAGGAGAAAAAGAAAAATCCATATGCTCCAACAAGAAACTTCTTAAAGATCTCAGAGAATATCTAGTAAATTTAGGGCGTATTTCTCTAATGAAAGAAAATTATTTCCCAACCCCCCCACCTTCCTTATGAAAGTTATCTCCTGGAATATAAAGGGCATGAATGGTAATACCAAACATAGGCTTCTTCAACACAAAATCGCTCAAGAAAATCCCTTTGTTATCATGCTCCAAGAAACCAAATGTCCCCATTCTCTAATTCTCTCCTCAGTACCTCAGATTTGGACTTGCTCCCAAGCAATGGCCATTGACTCCATCAGTTCTGTAGGTGGCCTTGCCCTACTGTAGAACTCGAACATTGTTACTCTCTCCCATTTTTTCACAACCGAGCACTCTATCTCAATGAAATTCCAACTCATTAGGTCCTCCACTATCAGTTTCCTCACTAATGTCTATGGACCTCACTCTTCTTCATACAAATCCTCGTTCCTTGACTCCCTGCTTTCCCTTTAAATATTAACTTCCATTCACCATTGGATTCTTGGTGAAGACTTTAACCTTATCACCTCTCTCTCTGAAGAAAAAAAAAGGATCTATACAAAGACTTGACCAGGCCTCTCTCAACTTCAACAACACCATACAATCCCTCAATCTTATGGATATTGAAACATCTAATGGTGCCTTCAGTTGGAAAAATCAACGTTGCGCCCCCAATGAAGTCACCTCTCGCCTTGATTTCTTTCTTATCTCTAATTCGATCCTCTTACATAATATGCACCCTTCTACATCCATTCTCCCCTTCATGGGCTCTGATCATTGGCCTATCCAGCTCCACCTTGACCTTCTTGGCAACCCTAGCAATCATCCCTTGCATTTTGAAAGTTTTTGGCTAACCTCCCCTTCTTTCCTATAAACCTTCAAATCCTGGTGGACAAACTTCAATCCTCCATCTCTCTCCCCCATGCACTGCTTCCAACAAAATCTCAAATATATCAAACAACAACTCAAAATCTGGAGCAAGGAGACTTTTGGTAATATTCTGCAAGAGAAGCTCAAACTAACTCAAAAAATGGAGCAAATTCAGCAAGACATCATCAATGAAGGTAGAACTGACTCACTCATTCAATAAGAGAAAAACCTTCAAAATCAAATAAATGAAAGAGAAATCCAAGAGGATATTCTCTAGAAACAAAAATCCATAATTAGATGGCTCAAAGAGGGGGAAAAAAATACAAAGTTCTTCCATAGGTCAATGGCTCAACGCAGGTGTTGTTCCAGAGTCTGTACTTAAGGCTTAGAAGTACAGTGTCTAGGCATCTGAAAGTAAGTAAGGGGTAGAGAAGGAAGAAACGTCAACCTTCGGTAAGGGAAGCTAGGGTTGATTTCTTAGTTGGCATTGTCTAGTTTCCAACTGTTCCTAGATGTTTATATCCCTTTCAATTGTTGCCCATGAATGTTCGAGTTCAACCCAGGTAGTGGTTGTTTTAAGAATAGTATCAAAAATATTTAAGGCAATATGTGTTTGATCTGATAGTCCGGGTTTGATATTAGGTTGTCTTGTTACAGGGACAGTCATAGAGGAACATAATGATAAGAAAATCTCGGGGGAAATTTAGGTGTTGTCTCAATTTCGGTCGTATAAAGGAGAGTTTACAGTTCCGGGAGTGAAAATAGGGTGCAAACCAAAGGTCCTTTCGCGTAACTGAGTTATATTTTAATAAAGATGTATGAAGTGGGAGAAAACATTAATTTGTCTATCATGTAAGGCTCCTATCAAGGGAGAATCTCACTTATAAACAGAAGAAGAAAAAGGTAAAGAAATAACCCGATGAAGCATAAAATATATATAGAATTCTAAAGTGTTGACTGGTCTTATACCTGCTGATAGATGGTACAAAGGAAAAATAGTAAACAATATAGAAAACTAGAATTCATTAACTATAGTAGAGGTTGTACTAAATTATAGCGAAGCATTCATCAGATACAAATATGAAATGAAATGAAATATGAGATACAAGGAAACAAACTCATAACACAGTCATGACGGAATTGAGAATCTTTGGATTTGCTTTATATTAACTCTCAAGATAGAAAACCTCTATTACAATCGATAAAAAAAGGTCCAGCCCTTTTTCTTTCTTTCTATTGTATATTTATACAATTTTACATATGATGGAATCTCAATCGCTACAAGATTTTCAGTTACGATAAGAAGGAGAACAATCATTCCATTTCTTCATCTCTATCTTTATTTGGTGCCAGAAGTTTTCTCTTTCACATGCTTGGTATAAGTGACACATTTCTCCATCAGCCGAGATATCAACCTAGAGGGTTCTGCTTGACAATTGGCCTCGAAAATGTAACAATCTTTGACTAATTGTGGCAACCTTTCTTCAGTCTGTCGGTCTAGGGTGTCGATAGTGCATAATCACACACTTGGTTTAATCATCCATTTATCTATTTGGATTATGTCTGCTAGAGTTACTTGTGAGACTTTGGCCGAATCTATTTTTTCTTTCTCGCTTATATCAAGCAAGAGTTTCACTATATTCATTTGACTCAATGTCTCAGCATTGCCCTCACTATCAATACCTAACAGATTACCATCTATAGAACCAAAAGCCTCTTCAAAGGATTTCATTACATTTTTGGCTTGCAGTTTACCTTCTGATATACTGTGCTCCCATTCTTTCAATAAAATATTTCCTCTGGTCTGCTCCGAAATGGAAAACCTAGGGGTACTTCCTGATTCCCTGTTGTTTGTAGCTATTAAAGCCTCTTGAAATGAGAGTCGAGTTGCTCCAGCTTCTCTCTCTCTGACAGACAGGTTTTCTAATACTTGATCAACAAGCAGACAATTGTTCTGAATAGTCTCCACCTTGGCAAGTAAACTTCGTTGGGCTGCAGAAACCCTGCTCCGAATATCCAAAGCCTGGGACTGAAATATCCCGATATTTATAACTTTACTTTCGATGATTTCCACTCTAGCCTGTAGCTGCTCAATCAAGTCTTTTTGTTGGCCCGCCTGTATCTGACTGGTTTGAGCTACCAGCTCTGCTTGTTCGAGCTTAGTTTTGAGCAGCTCTATCTCCTTTTTATCGGTCAGTCTTGCTTGTTCTATTCCTGTGCTTGCCTGGTCCTTGGCACCCTCCTCTGTTATGGCTATTCTAGCTTCTAAGGTTTTGATGAGGTGATTTTTTCACTTCAGCTGATTTTTCAAAATCCCGACTGAAAATTGGTTTGTTGTAGCATATGCCCCTAATGTTCCAGCTATTTCTGTAGAAAATTCTTCTTTCTTCTTGTCTTTCCCATCGATCAACACTTTTTACTTCTTGTCTGTTGATCCCTCTTCCTGATAGAATTCTCTTTTTACCACAGCCTTTCTCTTCTTATCGAAAAAGAACTCATTTGGAGGGAGCTCTTCCATCCTTATAGGTCTCAATTCTTCATTTAAAATCCACCCTGCGTCTATGTTTCCCTAAGTTGACTGCAAGGGAGTAATGGAGGTGATGGGATCTCCGATTTTCTTAGCTAGTTGTCCTGGAGTAGTAACTGGAGTCTTCTTTTTTGGCGGATCGCGAGTCTTTATTTCTGGTTTCAGACTCCTAGTTCACTCTCTCCCGTCCTGGTGTTTTTCTTGGCTGGGTGATGTATCTTTGGAGCCTTCATCTTCTTTTCATTGTACCTCTACTGTAGTGGGATTCTCACCCCACAATACTGAGGGAAGACAACTGCATCGATGTTCTTGGAATTTTAGAACATCGGCCCTCTCTTCGAGTGCCAAGGCTTGTATCCGAGCCAAAACCTCGGCATAAGATATTGCACCTCGGAAATTGTCATCCGAGGGTGAATTTTCATGTTCAAACCTCTTAAGCCCGCAACTGACCAAGTGATTACTTATGACCCTTTGTGGATCGTGCTTCTTGAATTCAACATGAGCCAATTTTAGGTCTTCTAGGGCTGTTGCCTCAACTTTAGCATGCGCGAAATCTAACAAAGAATAAGAATTTAAATGAATAGGAAAAGGTGGCCATACCTTCTTTGAATATCCCTTAAGCTCCTTGCTTATACCACCGATTATAGTTTGTCTGGCAACCTCACGACAAGCCAGCTTATCGAGTACGAATAAGAAGCTATCAGACAACATTTTAGCCTAGTCGAAGGAACACCCTTTGGCAACTAAATGTATTAGAGGCACCCACTAAAGGAAAAAATGTGTGGTGTCCTCTCTCCCATATAATTTGTAGGTCATCATAGCTACATATTTGAACTATGGTTCCAAGGAAGATATTGAATATATACCATTACTGTCTGCCCTGAACTTCGCAGGGTGTAAAACCCAATCTTTGATTAAACTGGACATAGTCTTGTCATATTGCACACATTCCTTCTATTTGAAGTTCTCCAAGAATTAGGCATCGTATGTAAGGTCTGACACAGTTGGAAACTTGTACATATCCTGCATTTGTTCGGGTCTGAAAGTCCCAATAGTGACCTTCTGCTCATTGATGATGGTTCTGGTTGGTATGTCCACATGGTCTAATTCCCACCAGACCATATCATAGTAAGGGAGAAGTCATGGCCTGGCCGCTACTTTATGCATTCCAGATTGGACGATGATATTATATTTGGTGTTCAGGTCGTCTTTTTCATTGTCACTGGAATCATCAAAATAATCTACCAAATCGGACTATAGAACCTCAGAAACAAATGACCATGTCTTGACAGAGTCGACACTTCGAGGTGAAGTATCAGCGATGTTGTCTGAACCTTGTCCCGAAACCTCATTGTTGGCTTTAGACGCTTTTCGTGGGGCCATGGTGGGGGATCCTACTTTATCTCTTCTATGATAAAAATATGTATACATACAGAAATTAGTTCGTTGAGAAAATTTAGCTCTATGTAATATAGAAATGAATTTGTGATAACAAATAACAGATCTATATATTCAACCATTTAAAAATCAGTACTTTTCAAGAACAGAATGGTCAAATCATGCTTAAATATAATTTTAGCAATAAAAACCCAATCCTTACTTGTCAATTCGCCTTGTTTCTAATTAATGCCATAAATTTTGGCAGTGATAAATGTTAGTTGGCGCAAGAAAAAATTAAGATTGCCTCGTAGACTGTGCATGCATCAAATCACGAGAAATACTAGCTTAGCTCAATTAGTCAGGTTTTATCAACGTTAATTAATATTTCGGTACTCGCTACTTCGAGAGTTTTCACTTTAACCCTTTGAACCTCTAAGAACCGAGATTGCGATGATCATCTTTGGTTAATAAAAAATGTAACTATGACTAGGCGCTTAATTAATTACGTGATTATTTATATCACAAATTCGTGACTCGAAGTTTCAAAGGTATAGCTTCCGAGAAGTTTGTATGCCAAGTTATGAAATCGCGAGATCGCGATGATATGATTTAATTAAAATGGGGGATAAAACTGGATTAAGTGTTTAATTAATTACGTTTCTATCTTTATCATGACTTCGTGACTCGGGGCTTTGACAGTGTAGCTTTTAAAGGAAAATACGCCGAGTTGCGAATTCCTGATAGAGCTTAACCGCAGCTAATCTTTTTACCTTTAACATTAACGTGGGTTACTAAAAGAAGAATCTCATGGTTTCGGCTATCGGGGTTACGAGAGTAAGACTTTTTGAGTTAGTAAACGCCGAGACGCGAAACCCCGATGACGCTTAACCGTAGTTTAGAAAAAATTTACTCTCGCTACTGACCTGGTTAAAACTTTAAAGTGATTTCACCATTTCTCTCTTTGGGACTTGTGAACTATGTGATCTATAACATTCGAATTACGAAATCCAGAGGTAAAAAAGGGGAAAATCATTTGAACAAAAAGTAGAAATCGCCTTGAGAGTATGATAACCGTCGCCACTCACGTGATGAGACTTCAGAGATTTTGGAACAAATGAAGGAAAATATGAAAACCATATTTCAATTTTGAGAATTAAGATATGAAATTCAAAACGGGATAAAAAACAAAGGCAGCTCCAACAACAGGTACCATAACCACATCATTTCCCTCAAGAAAAAATAAGGCTAATGCCTAACTGACCATCTAGATATGGAAAAGGAGTTGGTCACCCACTTCCAAACTCTCCTTAATGAACCTCAAGAGAACAAAAACCATTCCATTCAAAGCATCAATCATCACATTCCATACCTCGTCGCCTTGGACCAAAACGTTTCCCTCATGAGACCAATCACACCAGAGGAAGTCGAATAAGTGGTATTTGACATTCCAAACAATAAGTTTCTTGGACCAGATGGCTTTACAACCAACTTTTACCAAGCTTGTTAGCCAATCATTCATTGAGATGTTTGGGAAGTATTCGATGAATCCCACCTCCACACCAATGTTCTCCCAGACTTAAACGCTACCTTCTTGGAACTCATCCCAAAATAATACTTTTGGGCCCTTCATTTTTGGATGAGAAGTTTCACAAGAGGGACTACAGTCCCAGTTTTGGTTTATCATGAGTTGCGCAAGATACAAAAGAATATGTATAGTGAAGTAAGGAAAAGTAATATAAATCGGTTGTGGAAAAGGACAGTGCAACACCAACAAGGAAAAAGAAGTTGCAACAGAACAAGAAAGCACATGAGCCCAAAGCCAAAAGATCCTACATAGATTATATATATGAGATGAATACGATTGTAAAAGGGTTCTCCCCTTGTGGTTCAGTTCGGGTTGTTGTTCTTCTTCTTGTTGTCTGTCGTTGATATGTTGGGTTCTAGTTCTGTAAATGTAATCTGTATACAATTTTGGGTAAATAGAGCTCTGTGACATGGGTCCAGAGCCAGAAGTCTATAATAGAGCATTACTTTGTATCTTTGAGGTTGTATCTGATAAGATCTGATGATAATATATAAAGAAGGATCCAAAATTTTGAAATATGTTACGTCATTCTGTGTTTATGGTTATGCATTGTATCTTTACAGTACTTCTTTATGCTTCATAAGTTCCATATGATGTTTCTGTGTATGAATTCTTTTCGCAACCTAAGTATCTTCAGTTCCTATGTGTATGAGCTTATATTTGTTCTATAGTTAGCCTGTCTTGTGCAAGATCATGGTTGGTCCTGTGAACCCACCTAAGTATTCTCCTTTCCCTTCCCTATCCATCTGTATTGGTTGTACTTCGAGTGAGACTTCTTCTCTTCAGAGGATATGAAAATGCCAGTGCTCTATACTACACGGTACCTTTTGTTGGTAACCTGAGAAGGACCCTGGTCTGATCAATTCTGTGCCAACAAAATGGTTCCGTCGTCGGGACTTGCATTAAAAGGGAACCTGTAGGGAGGATACTTTAATGGATTCACATATCTAATATTCACCAATGGTGGGATAGAAATTGTGATGCCTTCATATGGAAAGAAGCGGAGATGAGAAGAAAATCTGTGAAAGATACTCGAGAAGCAGTGTTTTACTTAGAAAGATCGAGCGACCAGTACAAGATATTCTGGGTTAAGTTCCCAGAATAACTTTTACACTTGGTAGATAGGCTACAAGAAGCTCTAGAGTTCCAATAATGAGTCAAGAGGACCTATACTTGGGATATAGAAATGATTGCATCACTTCATCGGCTGGATCGTCCAGTCACGCGAGCGATTGATTTCTAGGTCAATACAACATTAGAATGATACATTATTGAGTTTGCAACTGAGAATCACCAATCGTTTTCATGAGCAGAAGCGTATTTCAAGAAAGACGCAAGGGGAAGACGTTGGAGATAAATCCCCCTATGGATTAAGGTTTTCTTGATGGAAGAGGGGATGTTGACTATGTCCTCGACTGAGATGGTAGTGTAAACACCCTTTCTTGGGGTAGGGCGAGTTTGGGGTGGAGTCATGGCCTAAGAGAGGGGAGAGGGTTCTTTTACAAATGGGGGAAACAATAAGAAATGGACTCAAGAGATGAGAGATCCTTGAAAAGAGCCGCCATAGTTGAGAAGTGGTGGTGCGGTAAGATAAAGAAAGAAACAAAATAGTCTGATAAGTTTTGGAAAGAAGTCGGACCAGGAGAAGTAGAGGAAAGACAAATGGAAGAGTTGTAGAATATGAGAAGACATGAAAGACTGGTTATTCAAATATTAAGTGTGAGAGAAGCGCAAAGAATAAGAAGTCCCCAGGAGGGTGGACAAGAAGGAGAAGGTGTAGAATCAAGGGAGAAGGAAGCCGACATGTACCTTGAAGAGGAAAGAGAAGATTCAGCCTCAATGCCAGGAAATATCGAGAATCCAACTAAAGAGACTACTCTAGAGGAAGAGAACGAGACCCCCTAGATCAAATAAACTTTCCCTGAAGACAGTGGCACCAGCCCCGAATCACCCATACCCCAAGTGTCTTCTATACAAGTGGTAAATTCAATACTACCTTCTTATGTTAATTATGTTCCAGTACAATTAGTTATTCATTCACAATTGGGAAGTGCGAGTATAGGGAGGATATTGGGATCCCCTGGTAGGTCGCAACTAGGACAGTTAGGTTTTATTATGATAGGAGCAACAAGATCAGAAATGGTTGGTCATGCAGGAGGTTCGATTGATCGATACCCAAAATTCTAGGGTAAAGGAGACGAATATGTTGAGAAACATTGGTTCTTGTGTGAAGCAATCTGGAGGTCCAAAGGGACTCTGGATGCAAATAAATTGGTTGAGTTTCAGACTACCTTGAGAGGTTTTGTTCTCAAATGGTACATGGAGGTTATTGAACCATGAGTTCTAGGAATGCAAGGTCAAGAGTTCACACTTGACTAGGTATGGACAAGGTTCATAGCGGAGTTTAAGCTACCTCAGTCAGAACAACAAGCTTTGTCTGAGTTGCGCGAGATTTAGAAAAGGGAAGCTGAATCAACCTGGGAATATAGCCAGAAGTCTAAAGATGTTATAGAGAGGTTAGCACATCCAATTCATGAGGAACATCAAAGAGAATGGTATATTTAGGGATTGCTACCTCTGACATGGATTCCATTAACACAACAACAGATAGCCACTTTGACAGATGCCTTGGAACAATCAATGAAGATTGAATCCATGGAAGGATATCCAAGGATCCTAAGAATGACCATACCCCCAACAGATGCAAATTTGGTGAAACTATAAGGGAAAATATCAACGCTTACAGAGAATATTCAAGAATTGACGATACCTAGACAAGGACGACAACAGGTCTGGTGTACTGGATGTTACACAGAAGGACATATAGTGAACGAATGTCCACGAATAAGGGGGATGGTACCTCCTCAGAATCCAATGGGACCCTCACCAGGACCCATGGGAGGAGTTGCGCAAGTATATGCGAATTTACCATTCAATAACCCCACCCCATATCATGCTTTTCAAGGTAGCCAAGAAGCACTAACAGTCGAGTATTGTGAGATTTGTTGAATCTATGGGCATGGGCCGAGACAGTGCCCCGTTATTCAAAAGTATTCAATAGTACCAAATATTATACACTGTGAGTTTTGCACATCTACCACACATACTACCAATCAGTGTAGAGTGTTGGATGCACTTGCAGATAGGTTGGATCGAACAACATTCAGGGTGAATGAAACCCCTCGGGGACCGAGAAGAGTTCGAGGAGGTGGAGTCGAAGGAGACTTCAGAGGAGGAAGAACTGGGGGATGAGGACCAATCATATGTTACAATTTTGATGAGAAAGTCCATATGTCTAGAGACTATCCTCATCTTAGGTGGCCATGGTGCTCTCACTGCAGAACCAATGGGCATGCAACTGAAGACTGCCCAGAACTAATTGCAAAATGGGAAGATAGAGCACGCTAATGAGGAACTAACCTCATTAGTTCAGAAATAAAGAGATTTATTAGAGGACAACTTCCCAACCTTAATATCGTCACTCGAGGAGGCGTAAAGACTGGAGCTGATGCGGATAATTTACCTCGGATCCAAAAAGAAGCACCTAAAATAGACATGTATGATCCTCTGAAACAAAAGTTGTTCTTTAAATATGCCATAGAAGTATTTCAGAATATCCCTAGCCCTGACATGCAAGAGAAGCCCCCACAGTCTATTGTTTACCCTAATATTGTGCAAGTCCCTGCTTCACCCCCTACATCCATAAACCATGGAGTTACAGTGAGACAACCTGAGAAACCACAAAATGTAGTCGACCTTTGGTTTCAGTTATTTTCTGATATTCTTGGGAATGACCAATTAACAAAAAAGTTTTGCAATGTGTTATACCTAGTTTTAGAGAATGAAGAACCCACGGAAGCAAGAATAAGGACTAAACTTCCTAAGAAGAGTACTCAGAGAGTGCAGAGAAGGAAAGTACGATTTGGAAAAGAGTTTAGACTAGTATCCCAACTAGATGAATTTGAGATTAAGGATGTTATGTTAGATCTAGGATCTGATGTTAAAATACTGCCTAAAAAGACTTGGGAAGGCTTAGGAAAATCTGAATTGACATATTCCCCAATCCAGCTAAGGATGGCCAACCAATATTGTATTTTCCCAATAGGAAGACTAGAGAATGTGGAAATAGATGTTGCGGGAGTGAATACTGTAGCTGATTTTTAGGTGATTGAAATTATGGGGGATAAGGACCCTTATCCTTCCCTACTTGGTATTTATTGGGCCTATGACAACTATGCAGTGATTGAACTAAAGAAAGACACTATGACATTTGAGGCAGATGGAATAAAATTAGTTCAACCCTTGGATATGTATGTAGGCCCTAGATATACAGAGCCAACAAATAACAATATGGAGGGAGAATACTTGGATCAGTTGTACACTATAACAACGGGAACAATATAATATTACATAAATCCTACTGTTGATGGATCAGTAAGTTGGAGGATTATACAATCAGCGGACGAAGATTTAGAACTGGCATTTAACAGTTGGCAGCAAGGCTCATATGAGAGATTCTCAAGACGATTCGCAAATATCAGGGAAACTAGATGGGTTGGAACCAAGGTTAGAGAACACCCAGTATATGGTGGTACCTCATGACTTGATAGTTTTATACTCAACATGGAAAAAAAGGTAGTGGAGGACCAAAGGATCTCAATATTGGATATAGCCCTCTAGGACACCCATGTCATATGGTGGGCCAATAACAAAGACTTACTCAAAAATTGGGATGATGTGAAGCAAGATATCAATTATAGATTTTAGGATAAGGAGAAGATGGAATCAGAGATGCAGATAGATTTCCAAGTTGCGCAACTATTCAATGGAGAGTCTAATCCTAAAGCACATATTGAACAATGTGTGACACAGTGGCAAGTTGCGGAAATACCATCTCACTTCTGGGTTCAAGTGTTTCCCCACTCACTAGGTCCAATCCCAAAATCTTGGTTCATGCATGAATAAACAAGAAGACAGACCAATGAATGGCAACCATTGGCAGATCACTTTTGCAAGGACTTCTCATTTACAAGCAAGTTCCATGAGCTTGAACTAGTCCTGCAAAGAATTAAAGAATTCCTTTTTATAGACAATAGTAAATAGAAACCAGACCTAGTGGTATGTGCAAAGCATAGACAAGAAATTTAGACTAATCTTCACCTAAACTTGGACAAGAGACCTATAGAATGCTATAAGATTGAGATGGATTCAGAAAGCCCAGATGATTTAGAAGAATTGATAAATTTATCCATTAAGGAAACATAAGGGAATAGAGTAATCCAAAACATCATACCCAGTTAGACTGATAGTTCTTATAATCACCCACTGAATTTTTGAAAAGTCAATATAGGTACCACCGAGCAACCTAAAATATCTATGGTGGGAGATTATTGGGATGAGCAAACTAGTCAAGAAATACAGAGCTTGTTGCGGGAATATGAGGATTTGTTCCCAAAGACATTTTTAGAGTTAAAAGGGATTAAAGGAGTTATGGGAGAGATGAAAATTGAATTAAAAATAGGATCAAAGCCTGTGAGGCATAGATCATATCGCCTTAACCCTAGAGTGAAAGAGAAGGTTAAGAGGGAAACAGACAAGATGCTGGAAGTTGGAATTATTTTTGCAGTAGAAGAAGCAGAATGGGTCAGCCCAATAGTCATCCAGAGAAAGAAAGGTACATATGATATTAGGGTCTATGTAGAATATAGAAGCCTTAACTCTTCATGTGTGCATGACCTTTTTCCAACACCTTTTAGTGATGAGGTGCTAGAAGAGGTTGCGGGGAAAGATTCTTACTCATTTACAGATGGATTTTTGGGGTATCACCAAGTACGGATTGTTGATGAGGACAAAAAGAAGACCACATTCATAACAGAATGGGGGTCATTTGCATACAATGTAATTCCATTCGGCCTAAAGAACGCCCCTATAGTTTTATCCAGGATTGTAATAGCATCTCTCTGAGAATTTATTCACAAGTTTATAGAAGTTTATATGGATGATTGGACAGTATACAATCTTCTCAAAGAACATGTAGCGCTACTACATCTGATGTTTGACAGATGTAGGGAATTGCAGATATCGTTGAACTTCAGAAAGTGTATATTTTATGTACCACATGGAAATTTGTTGGGCCACATTGTATGTTGAGAGGGAGTACTGGTAGACCCAACCAAATTTGCGGTTATTGTGAACATGCCACCACCTACAAGCACTAAGCATTTGCACTCCATGTTGGGGAACATAGGGTACTATCACAGGTTCATCAGAAGATATGCAAATATTACTACACCGCTGGAAAATCTACTAAAGAAGGTCGAAGCGTTCCAATGGACCCCAGAATGTGATAAAGTGTTCAAGACCCTAAAGGAGAAGCTCAACACAACACCTATTATTATATTTCCAAATTAGAAAAATGAATCTCATGTCCACGTAGATGCTTCAAGTATTACCTTGGGAGCTATCTTAGCACAACCAAGAGATGGAGCCATGGATCATCCTATCTATTTTGTGAGCAGGAAGCTGTCGCGGGCTGAGCGCAACTATACAACGATAGAAAGAGAGGGTTTAGCTATGATTTATGCTTTGCAGAAATTTAGACATTATTTGTTAGGTTCTCATTTTAAGTTCTTTATGGATCATTCTGCATTAAAATATCTAGTTAAAAAACCTGTGTTGGAAGGGAGAATTTGTAGATGGTTTCTTTTGTTTCAGAAATTTTCTTTTGAAGTAATCATTAAGCCTGAAAGATGTAACGTAGGGCCTGATCACTTGTCTAGATTAGATTCAGGGGAAAGTGTTCGAGCTGTTGATGATCAGCTCCCAGATGCATACCTATTCCAGGTTGAGGCTATACTAGAGTACCTAGAAGACATAGCAGTCTTCTTAAGTACAGGAGCCTACCCAGAAACATATTCCACAACCCAGAAATTCCATATGGTGGTTAGAGTAATGGACTATCAGTTGATTGCAGGATAATTGTATAAATTGGGACTAGATAGTATCCTCAAGAGATGTGTCTTGGACAACAAAAGATAGGATATTATGTAGGAGTGCCACAGTGGAGTTGCGAGAGGTCATGTGGGAGGAAAGACCACTACACATAAATTCCTCCAAGTTGGACTATGGTGGGCCACACTCTTCAAGGATGCAAAGACATATGCTAGAACATGTGATATTTTTCAAAGAGTGGGTAATCTATCACGAATTGCCACTTCAACCAGTTCGATCTTTACAAGCATTTGAGAATTGGGCGGCTGACGAGCCGATCAACCCCACAACTAAGAATTCAAAGTCTAGGTACATTATTACCGCAACCGAATACCTTACGCGTTGGGCTGAGGCAACAACTGTTCAAGATTGTTCGACTGACACCACTGTTAGGTTCATTTTAAAAAATATTATCACTCAATTTGGATGTCCTAGCAGTCTAATCAGCGATCAGGGAGCTCATTTTATCAGTAGTACCATAACAAAGATTACAACAACGTTCTTGATCCAACATCATAAAGTAGCCCCTACCACCCGCAAGCGAATGGAACATTAGAGGCATTTAACAATATTCTGGAGAGAGGGTTAACAAAGGTTTGTTGCGCAAACAGGGAATATTGGGATGATAGACTTCCAAGAGTACTATGGGATTACAGGACAACCACAAATAAACTCCACAAGTACACTCCATTTCTTCTAGTTTATGGAAAATAGGTTATGGTGCCTACAGAATTCATTACTCCAAGTTTGTACATTGCACATATCACACACATGTCGGAGGAAGAATCAGTTGCGCAGAGACTCATGGAGTTACAAGAACTTGAAGAGACCAGGTTTTTAGAAGGCTTCCATCAGTCAGTTGAGAAAACAAGGCAAAAATCTTGGCATGACAGACACATTAAGAATAAAGTATTTGCGCAAGGAGACAAGGTTCTACTCTAGGACAGTCGGTACCAGAAGTATCTAGGAAATTTGTGCATGCATTGGTTGGGACCATTTATAGTTGCAGAGATCCAACCTTATAGAACAGTCATACTTACACAAATGGATAGTATGTTGTGGCTAGGATCGGTGAACAGTGCCTGCCTGAAACCTTATATGTCTCAAAACTGAACAAAAGGACTATTTCTCTAGTCCGAAGGAGCATGTATAGTAGTTAGATTTGAGTTTTTTCTGCAATTTCGGTAAATTTAGTTAATAAGTCGACATGTGCAGTGTTGCATCGCGAGATGTAGTTCATTTATTTTTCTTTCTAAGTGTTGTTTGATACATAACTTCTTACTCAGCAGCGTAGGATCAAAAGCGTCAAGAACCTATTAATGACAATCATTAATATGATGGGAACCCATTTGTGGTCGGAGGGAGAGTGAATCCAAATGCAATCTAAGTCCATGTGCCTCATGAACCCAGTCCATTCATATCCTTTATTACTATTATGGTACCCCATCTGAATTTGGTTAAGCCATAAAGCTGCGATACGTGAAGATGCCATTGATATTCGTGCCAGTATTCTCATCCGTCAAACGGTAAGGTCTAAAATTGGCCACGTCTCTGTCCAACTTTCACAGTAAATGCTAGAATCACCCAATAGGATTTACCCCATTAACTAGTCCCATCAAATAACTCAGATCCAAGTTATGTCTATAGGGTAATGATGAACAATAGTTATTACTAAAATTTCTAGCTAAGCCCGAGTATAAGTCTCTAAAAACCCATTGTAGAACACATTGTTTTGTAGAACACACTTAGAGATTTACGAATTCTGCAGAGAGAGAAAGCCTGTGTAATCCTTAGACCTGTAGTTGTGACCCCAATCCTTGTTTTTCCATGGAATTTGCTAATAATATAGAACTCACAATGCCAAGAGCTACAGGAATTCGAGGCACCGTGTCCAAAGATGTAGTACCAGCTGAGCCCTGTGACCCCCGAGTTGAGGTCATGGGTGATCTCAAGGGGAAGGTGGAGCAGGTCAAGCTCCTCGATCTCGACTTAATAGATCAAGTCTTGTTCCCCCAGATGAACATAGACTTTTTTTGTAGTATCGATCTAGACGAGTTGGGAGGCATGCAATTTGTGCCAAGACCGAATTCATTAACCTATTTAACTCAACCATCATGAACCTCAGGGACCTACCAGTGTTCAGTACCACTGGATAAGTTGCGAGGTGCACCAAGTTCTTGATCAACAGGGTGCATGACAAAAGTCTCTGGTTGGATAGGCGATATCCAATCCATGCCGAAGACATCCACCATATTACAGGACTATCCCTCTAGGGTGAGGATGTTTCCAAAGGATTCTAGGGTCCCAACAAGCATGGAAAAAATAAAGGGGAGCCCAGCCTATACGAAAGGTTCCACAGGCAGAGGGGGGGCACACATCCAAGATCGACCCCATACTACCAAAGACGGTGAGGAATGGATTCTACATCATAGATAGAAAATTCATGAGGTCTTATTACAAGGGAGAATGCACACTGGATGCATTATTAGTGGTAGATTTTTTTTTCAGTGGCGCTCTATTCAACTGGTGTAGTTACCTATTGGAGGAACTACTCGTGTCTTGAGAGGAAGCCTAGGAGAAAGGTGATACCTTCACATATGGATACTTGTTTCTTGCATTTGCGATGCTCAAGTGGATGCCACCTGATGGAAGACCGTTGGTGCTAGCAGATAAGGGGCACCTAACAAAGATGTTTGAGCCCTGGCTTTCAAGGGCGAACTCAAAGAACGCATCCTTCAACAACACTACGTTCTCCAAGTGGTACAATGGGATTATGGACGCAACATAGAGGTTTTTCATTCCACAGGATCTCTTCAACTGCAATACAAGAAACATAGGCTTCAGCATGAACCGACACCATACTTTTGTGTGGCTGAGATATGCCAATAGGGAGGACTTCCCCTCACAAAATTATTCCATTCTAATTGGATGAGGAGGCCTTTGACAAGGAGGTGATGTCATGGCCTGGAGTTAAACACAACCCACGCAAGTCGGATATGCACTATCTTTTTCCCATTGAGCTACTGAAAAAGAAAGATAAAGAAGTAGGGGTAGGATCGAGATCATGATCAGAGGCTCAGAAGAAAGAAGCTATGGCACAGACTGACTCCGAAGAATATGAGGAGACACAACCATTAGAGCGTAAGAAGAGGACATTGTCTGTGTTCCTGCAACTGCCAGAGAAATCCCTATTGATAGGTAAGGATGCCAACAAAATCCTTATCGTTGTGTTCATTACAGAGCCAGTGGCCAAGAATCTCAAGTCATGGATCTCACCAAGAAAGGTTATGAACCCCAACCCATCTCATCCACCATCCCCCACACCTACTCAACAGTTCGAGCAACCCCCATCACACATATTTAGGACGACCCTGAGCCTGACACCCCTCCATCCACCATCGTCACCGAGCACCCTCCATCACCACCACAACCCTAGTCACCAACCCCAGAAACCAACATTCCACCCCAAACCACCAATCCAGATCCCATGTAGCTCGATCCTCCAGAACTACCCAAGCAGAGGCCAAAACTCTCAGTAACAAGCCCAGAGTTACCCGAGCAGAGACCAGAACTTCCTGGTCCAAATCCAGAAGTACCTAAGTAGATACTGCAACTAACTGGCCCGAACCATGAAGTACAGGACCAATAGGTCGTACCTTTTTTATAGCATAAGGACACTCAAACGATAGAGAAGACGCAATTTCAAATCCCCCACACTACTACATATTGTAAAAATTCTGATGTTTTATTTGCGGTGTTATGGACATAATTGTCCATATTGTCGCAAAATAGAGGAAATTTATAAAAAAAAAAATTCATGTTGCCCGATAACGTCGCTCTTGCGACGTTAACGTCGGTCTTTCCATGTTAACTTTTCTCTTGCCAAGTTTTCCACTGGAACGTCTCTCTTGCCACATTTTCCACTGGAACATCTCTCTTGCCACGTTTGTGAAGATGTATGTCGCAATTTCCATGTTAACGTCGGTCATGCCACGTTAATGTCGCTCTTGCCACGTTTTCCACTGGAACGTCTCTCTTGCCACGTTTTCCACTGGAACATCACTCTTTCCATGTTTTTGAAGATGTATGTCACAATTTCCACGTTAACGTCGGTCTTGCCACGTTAACGTTGCTCTTGCCACGTTTTCCACTGGAACGTCTCTCTTGCCACATTTTCCACTGGAATGTCACTCTTGCCACATTTGTGAAGATGTATGTCGCAATTGCCATGTTAATGTCGGTCTTAACACTTTAACGTCGCTCTTGCCACATTTTCCACTGGAACGTCTCTATTGCCATGTTTGAGAAAATGTATGTCGTAGTTGCGACGTTTGCGAAACTAGGTTTTCCCCTCCAACGGTCACCTTAGTATGTTCACCAAGTCAAAATACCAACGGTCACTTAGGACTTTTTTACGTCATAATTGCGACGTTACAAAATCTATAAATATGTTGCATTTGACGGATGTTGCGACAAGTTTTCTATAATAACGACGCTTCAAAAAGGGTTTGCGGGTCTTCTCAGTGAACAAAAAATAGATATTTGTTTCAGTATAAGTCTGTGGGGAAGAATGTCAGAAAACATTAGAGTTGGGAAAAGAATTAAAGAGGGTGAAAAGGGTGAATGTCATTAGTCTTTCATGACATGCCTACCAAATATCCTAAAGACCTTCCTAGGTTCAATGGAGATGACGCATTTACACCAGAAGAGAATATTACAACATTTCAAGACTACATTGATTACTTAGAAATCAAGCATGATGATGTTTT
>ML783846.1:694866-705438 GCA_009831015.1 Picea engelmannii
TTAGACAAACTGATCACTTTAGTGTGCATGTATCCATATTCTATTTTTAGTTGTTTAGTTAATGACATAATACTAGGAGTCAAGCAATCCACCCATATCTAAAAAATCATGGGAAATTAGTTGGCACATTTCAACAATCTCCACCTTGACAACAATTTACCTAATATACCATACCCAAATTTATTCATCACCTTTCCTTCCAGCCAGGAGAAGCCAAACACCATCACAGCTCCACAACTTCTCTAACAAAACTGTTACATGAACATTCATGCACAATTTTCTCTAGTATGGACCATTATGCCTCCATCAGTAACTTGTCTTATAAAACGATGCATTGTCCCATTTTGATACGTTGGACTGAGTCAAATGCACAATTCTTTGACCACCACAAAACACCTCATAATGTACTTGTCCAAACTTACCCAATAGATCCTTGAATTCTTTCAAGACATAACCTTAGGTAGGTCTCCTCTTGTCAAAATATCATGAATCATAACCACATACTAAATCACTGCAACCAATGTAGGTGATACTTGTGCTTATGTTCTTCTAAGATACTAAATCACCCATTTCCATGCTCTTCACCTGGTTTTTCCATGTGTCCACTAACAACACCAACTGCATGTGAAATACTTGAACATTCCCATCGCAATCATCAACACCCATTTCCATGCTCTTCACCTGGTTTTTCCATGTGTCTATTGACAACACCAACTGCATGTGAAATAATGACCATTTCATCACATACATGAATCTTCCTAATAACATACAATACACGAGACATATAACCCTTTTCTTCTTCATTAGTTAGGACATAAACCTGAAGAAAACTTACAATGGAAAGATAAAGGGATTTTACCGATTTCACATTATTCATACCATATTTCCTGAGTATCTTCACCACATATCTATGTTGTGATAACCAAAGATTACCATATTTCCTGTCTCTGTGTATTTCCAAGCCCAATATTTGTTTCACTGCTCCTAGATCCTTCATATCAAATGTCCTAACCAATTGAGCCAACCTGTTTATCTCAAACATGCTTTTCCTTGCAAAAATCATATCATTTAACAACAAGATAATAAATATACCTTAAACACAATGGTTATACTCACTTCTTGTAAAATTTGGCTCACTATGAAGGAATCAAACATCTTGTACCATTGTCTCATTACCGTAGGGCATACAATGATTCATGAGTTTGCAAACAAATCTTCTATTGCGATTCTAAAATAACCTTTATGGTTGTTCCATATACATCTCCTTATCCAAAAACTCCATGTAAAATAGTTGTAACATCTAGTTGTACTAAATCAAGATCAAGTAACACAACTCTTGTTAACAAAACATGAATAGAAGCAAGCTTTTAACAACTGGTGAGAAAATTTCATGGAAATCAATACCTTTTCAATACCCTTCTGCTACCAGTCATGCTTTGAACCTTTCATATTTTACTAAGTTTGATTTTATAAAATGAGATTCATCAAACACTGCATCTCTATCTATGATGATTCTGTGGGAAGTAGTATCCCACAATCTGTATCCCTTAACATCAGCACGATATTAAAGATCTACCTGTTTGATTTGGTTCCTACTTAGAATGTTGATAAAAAACATAAGCATCACAACCAAATAGTTTCACATTTGAGTAATCACCAGATGACCTGTTCATACCTCTTCTAAAATCTTCCAGTCTTTTACAACCGATGGTGACTGAGTTACCAGATAGCACAATTTCTTCTTCCCACAAGTATTGTTGTAAATTGGCATTACTGAACATGCCCCTTCTATCCCATCTTCCTTGCAATAATTTCCAAGTTCCATGGATATGAACCTACCTTCATCATATATTCATAAACACTTGATTGAATTTCCAATGTTCATTTCAGTACAAATCTCTAAATACATCAATGTTTCTACATACCCACCTTTCTAACCTCTAAACATTGCTCCACCTTGAATATTTCATTCGAAAAACCTTGACCAAATCCATCCAAGCCGACCCAAGTGAACCTTTTTCTCTCACTTCCAGGATCTTCACAATGGATTCTCAGTGCTCCACCTTAACATGAACATTCCCTTGACCCAATCCATCCAAGCCAGTCAAGTAATCCTTCACCACTTACCTCCAGGCCCATTTACAATAGAGTTCACCAAGACTTTTAGAGGCTTCATTACATGCAATCCATGGACACAATACCATGGGATACCCAAAAAACGTGGACCCAAAAAACCATGTGCTTTGACCTAAAAAGCAGGTTTAACTCATTAAATCTTTCACTGCGTCAAGGTTAACCAAACATACATGCCCCCCACATCTTCAATCTACCTAAATCTATGTCTATAATTTTCATAGGTGACCTAATAAACCAGGGGTACGCATGCCTATCCATGTCTTACAGACATATGCCCATTTACATGCAATCAATATTTTTTACAACTCCACAATAAATATTTTTTTTCTTTCACGATGACTCAAACATCACCGCTCTTGTTGTTTCCTCCTCTCGATGGATGTTAAAAGAAACTTCATCTGCCAAACATAAATGAATGGTATCGAGGGATCTTGCATCCAGATCTTCCCATTCCTCTTCTGTCATGCTTGTCGGTTTCTTTGTCTTTCCCGCCAACGTCTTTTGCAATCCTTGTTTCACCAGCAAATTCCGCATCTTAAGCTTCCATAGCTCAAAGTTATTATTTCCATTTAATTTCTCCACCTAAACCTTTGAACTATGCACTTTTGTCATTAGCATGAACCGCCCAAAACTGCAGCTTATAAACCAAACTTTGTAATATGAAGAAATGAACTTATATTTATAAAGGTTGAATATAAAAAGATTTAATCCAAAAAATATTTAATACATATATCTTAAAAAACCTTTTTAAAACATCCAACTTTTTAACGAAATAAACATCCACTGAGAGGGATCTTGAGGGATCTTGAAATTATTGAGAGGGATCTTGAGATATATCTGAATTCCTTGGCTTCCAAGGCCTTTTTTGTGCAACAAAACATAACTTCTTTGTATCTCCTTGAGTTCCATGGTAAGAAGCTTTGAGTTACAGTAAAGATGGGTAGTTTTTTGTAGCATGATTATCTTCACATATTCCACAAAGACAAATGTTATGTAAAGGACATTCTTTTAAAGGATGCATTTTTATACATTTTGGACTAGTTAATAAATCTTGTACCTCTTTCTTTTGCTTAATTTTCAATGTGTCTAATCGAGAACCAAGAGTACTGAAAATTTTTGTTTTAAAATTGCCCAATAAATTGCCAATATCTGCTCTACTTACCCCACCAGTGGATGATTTGTTTACCCTAGAGATAGAGTCCCTAGGTCCTTTACCATATTTTGAATTTCCCCTAGATATATGCTTGCATAAGTCACAAATTTCTGGATAGGTTAGGTGAGAAATATCTCCTTTACCCATTAAATTTAACACATCAATCCATTCATCTCTAATTCCCCCAAGTAAACGACTTTTAGAGTATCTAAATCTAGATGATTTTGCCTTGCTCTTTTAATGGTATAATTAAATATCTCTAAATAATATTCAAGGCTCTCTTCTTATTTTTGTGTCATTTTAAACATTTCCTCCCTCATTCCTCTATTTATATAATAATCATGATATTTTGCGAGGAATGTTTTTCTCGTCTCATCCCATGTTTTTATATCATTTGTTCCCAATCCCATAAACCAACGTAATGCAACATCCTTAAGTCTAGATGGAAACAACTTTATTTTTTTAGTGTTAGAAGAATAATCATAGCTGCATCATAACACATAAAATTCGAAAAGGAAAGTTTTTGGGTCTTTGGTTATCATACCATGAAAGTTGGGAAGTGCTAAAGGTGGTATGTTCTTCATTTGGACTGCAACTGTTGGATCCAAGATTGGAAATCTGAATTCATCCTGAATAGTTGATTTACATGTTTCCTCTAGCCTCTCTTATCGTTCTTCCTCTCCACCTCTAGTTCATGTTTCTTCTTCTCGGTCATGAAATATTCTCGACATGTTGTATTCTCCAAGATGCACAAAGTATTCTGATGTAACAAAGAATTTTGGTTCTTCAATGGGGTTTTCTAGAAACACAATTTCATGCTGAACACTAAGTAATTTTTCTTCTTGAGATTCAACTAGAAGTATGACAACTTGTTGTGAGATTGATAGAACTTTTATTGATTTAGAACTTCCTTCTTCAACTTTCCCTTTGCCTTTTATTTATGTGGTGACAAGTCTTCTTTTTCATCCTCCTCTTGTAGTTCTACCTACATAAGTGTTAGTTGATGGTGTGGCTCTTATAGTACCATGTGATGGAGTGGGTGAATTGGTGTTTGGTGTACTCCTACCGCTAGTAAATCTACCACTATTATCTTTATGCCTATTCATTCATTCTATTTATCATGATTATAAATTATTGAAGAGATATCTACTATAGACCTACTTATAGTGAATTCATAGGCTCTTAACTCTCGTCTTATAATCTCTCTTCCCATGCATTCATTCCTATGTGCATTTAAAAGAAATAAAAACTGAATGCCTCTTTGCATGTCCCCAACAATGGTGCCAAAAATGTCATTGAGTCCAATTAGCTGAACTCTGCTACATTAAATTATCAACTCAGGGATCGTAAACTAATGAAGTGCAATGAAAAATATATGCAAGTACTCATTATAATCTATCTAATCATGCATAAGGAAAAATTCTTCACTGCTTTAGCTACATAAACATAGTTCTGTTCAGTAGTAGAAAGACCATAGTAATGCTAAAACTGAAAGAAAAAAGTTAAAAGAATCCAAAGATAATTATAATATTTAAGACCACCAATCTACTGGAATGTTATAATATTTTTTCAATCATTTATCAATGAAATTTCTTGCCGATCATAAGAATCAATTATTCAATGGATGGCTACCACATTAGTTATCTTTGTGTAAACAATAATGAATAAGTTTGCAGAAAGGAAACGACAGAATTAAGAAATCACGCAACTAGATAAGAAAAAACACAATACCAACGATGATAAAGAAAGTGAAATAGTGTTCTCCTCCTCAAGGGGGCCTCCTGGCTCAGGGAACACTATTTGAAGAAGTCGTATAAAACTAAACTCTCACACACAGAATTAACAATTCGTACGAGAGAACAAGAACCAAAGCTTTGTATTAACATAGAATGTGTATACAACAATTTGATATTAACAAAGAGTAATAATAATAATCATCCCTATGAGGATATAATTGCACATATTTATACAATAGAAACAAGATCACTCAGATCCAAATTATATGGATCTCACAAACAATTTGTATCAAATTACATATGCGCAGATGTAAAATCGATCTGAATCTTTCATGGGCATATAGATTGAGCTCGAGCTTCCACATATTATAGAAATTCATGAAAAAATGCATGATTTTTTGTGATACAATATCGTTCCTTATTCGTGCATTGTTCTGATGAAATTGGGTTGCGAACTATGCCACATGTATGTGTTGACTAGCAAGTTTGACTTCGCTTCTGCTCTATGTTGGAAGATCTGTGGGATATGATGACAGGTAGATGAGCTTCATGGAACATTTTAATTCCTTCCATATGTCGGGGTTCAATCCAGGGTTGATTGTGTCCCTATGGAACAACAAATTCACTGTAGAAACTCGTCTTAGTAATTTAGGCTACATAATTGTATTATGAGTTGCTACAGAATCGAGAAATTTTTTAGATACTCATTACAATAATAGTTAATTAAATCATTAAATGCACAAAGAAGAATGGAATTAAGTATAAAGTCCACAATTTACCTTTTATTTTATTCAATGAACATATTTTTTAGCTGATTATGATTTTAGGGAAAAAAGGAGTGAAATGGGATATAACTTAGGCATACATATAGGCTTTTGGATGGAGGTATAAGATAGAAATGTGACAAAATGAGTTTGTTTTGAGGACTCAACAACAAAACAACAACAAGCTTTTGAATAGATTAAGGACAATTTCTTTATAGCTCCAGTGTTCATGCTACTTGATTTACATCATCCATTTGAAACTGAGACCAATATTCCAAATTATTCTATGGACACAGTGATCACTCAAGTAGGCCATCCAATAGCATTCCATTCAGTAAAAAAAAATTATACTGTCTGTAAGTACTTGAGTTATGAAATAGAATCATATTCCATTGTACATGCACTTAAACAATGGATACATTACATTCTAGGAAAAGAAATGGCCATTCATACAAACAACAATCCTTTATAGTTTTCTACTTCATAGTCTAAGTTATACACTACAAAACAACTCAAATTCCTTAGTTACCTACAACAATTCCAATTAGTGGTAATTAAGCATAGGAAATTCAAATCCAACATATCAATTGATTATATTATCTAACCACCAATCATTTCCATGCTTATAATGTTAAGTATGGATGGATATGACACCTTCACTTGGCCTCAACTATATACAGATGAAATAGATTTATCCTCTATGTATCAACAACTATAGATAGGTTGACCAATTAACATTGATCACCACTTGAAGGATAAATTACTTTACAAGCTAGGACAACTTTTTGTATCTCTAGGTGAGCACTAACATAATCTTATCTAGGATGCACACTACAACAAAACAACAAGTCCCTTTAGATTATCAAATACTCTTATGGTACTGCAAGAATTATTTCTATCAGTATTTAGTCAATCTAGATGTTAAAACAGATACATACACACACACAGATATATATATATATATATATATATATCATCAAGCCACAAAAGCACCGAAAATAAATTTATACACTCTTTCCTATTCCAAATTGACCATGGGAATCCATCTCTATAGATTTATTAACTAGATATCCTATCACCGAGCACTGAAATGATGTAGTACTAGTAGTGGTTGATAGATTTTATAAACTGGATACGTTACACCTTACAAGAAGACAATAATTTCTTAGCAGACTGGTCAACTCTTCTTCAAGCATGTTTGGAAGAACTATGGTATATCAAATTCAATCATCATTGAACGAGACTCCATATTTGTTAGCATCTTTTGGAAAACACTCTGGCAATACATTGACACACAACTATCTATGTCGACAATATTCCATCCTTAGACGGATAGACACATTGAAGTTGTGAATCACATGGTGGTACAATTGCTTCATATGTACAACCACAAGCATCATAGAACGTGGGATGAGAGTCTTCCATATATCCATCATCGCTATAACCAAGCTCAACACAGTTCAACAAGCAAGAGTCCATTTAAAGTTTGTTATGGATTCCATCCCTTAGTGATTATCAACTTAGTCATTCAACTGACCATTTCTTCTGACACAAACCATGGACAATAACAAATAAACAATATAATCAATTTCAAAGACATGGTTTGTGAGATTAAAATACAAACACAAGAGATGTTGCATTGAGTTAGTGAAAAAACTAAAGCTTGACACAACAAGTGTTGTATTCCTTATTCATTCCAAATTTGGGACTCAAGTCTACCTACTCTGAAGAAGAAAATATTGAGTAACCTATATAGGAAGATGAATCCTTTGCAACATGTTCCTTATACCATACTCAAGAAAATTGGGAAAAATGATTTTAAGATCAACATTCAACTATACTTGGGTTTACATCCAGTATTTAATGTTGATTTTCTTCGACACTATTTTAGACCCTTGTTGGAATAAATCAATTTATATCCTGAAGATCTAGAATACATACATCCATATGTTCAATATCCACTTGTAGTCAACATCATCGTTGGATAGCAAGCATGCCATATAAGGATTCAAACCATTCCCTTGTTTCATGTGGCCAAAGTGGGAAGACTCTGAGCATAAAGAAAGTGGTACACTACCATTGAGTTGGAGTGAAATTTTCCTCAATTGTATAAGCATGTAACGGGGACCATTGTCAACTAAGGGGGAAGGTCTTATTTTTTCCAATACCTTATTGGAATCCATCGACTAGCGCCTAGTCTTAGTCGATTATTTGGTCAAAACTTACAGTCGACTCCTCACAATAGATCCTCAACTCAATTGATTCACACGTTCCTTGACTTAGTCAACTCATGCATCCTTTGACAAGGATCATAACTTATCCTATGTGTCCAATAGTGAGGATGAATTTCCACATGTCAAATGACATCATGAGTAGTCAATAGACACCAGTCAGTTCCAGACAAAATCCATCAGTTACAGTGGTTATCAGCAGTACAAATTCCAGTTACAATTTTGGCGCTCTCCAGATTCAAACTTGACTTCAAAGATCTCTACAGTAAGAAATGCATAACAGGGAGTAGGTAATCGAACTCAGGTATGCTTACTTTCATGTTAGTTTAATGTATTAAATTACATATTAATAATTTGAACTAGGAATGCCTCGATACTCTATAACATTTCATTATCCCTATACTCTGTACTTAGCAAGCCAATCCTTCTTGACATTTCATATCATGGGAAATGCACTGCATTATCTTGGTTGAATTCGACACGATTCATATGTAATGATATTTTAAAAAGGTGTACGACCCTCATCATTTCTTCACATGCTATTGATCTTCACGACATTTCAAATGTCCTGCTATAATTCCTCTCACGACCTATTTCACACATCATACTCTATTCCTCTGTTACCCTCATCTAATTCCGCTGCTCACCTTTGGACCTTTCCTGTTATACTGAGTGGAATTATGGTGGCGAATCGTCACAAACCTGAGACTTATGCAGATTTGGAGGCTCTTCCTGAGTATGAAGCCACCAAACACATTTTTCAGAAAGTTGGATGGGAGCCGTTCTTCAAGAAATTTGATGGGTATGATGATACGATTACACTTCAATTCGCTCTGCACTTTCATGGTGGACTAGCTAAAGTGGGCGAGCTAGAATTTGAAGTCACAGAGAAGTTCATTTCCAAAGCAATTCAATTACCCAGCACTGGTCAGAAATGGATGAAGGGCCAGCCAGTTGACAAGAAGCTCTGCACGCATCTCCTACAACCCCAGTATCGAAAATTACAATGGTCATAAGGCACATCAAGGTCGTGGTTGGAACGGAAATTGGCTCAGTTGTTGTCTATACTTCAACACTACCTCACTTGCAAAGGTCGGTACACGATCATGTTTCCATGTCATGCTCGACTCCTACTGCATTTCAAAGGTAACCATTTGGTAAACATCCCCTATTTTCTGTTGAAGAGTTTGAAGAAAATGGCCGAACAAGTTCGCAAAGCCAAAGATTTTAGAGGCATTCTATTTCATTTTGGTCTTGTCAAAATTTTGGTTAAGTTTTCATTATCCCACAAACAGGAATCTTGGGATATGTTCATTGTAATAACCCTAGCTTCTGACAAATCTAAAGATAGAAATATTGAGTCCGCTCCTCCACAGAAGAAGTCAAACTCTAAGAAAAAGGGTGTTAAAACCCTGACCAAAATCTGTGATGACCCTGAGAATACACCAGACTGCACAATTGAGGCTAGTGATGATAATCCTGGTACAAAACATTCATTTGATGTCCATGGTTCTGATGGTGTGGAAACTAACTATGAAAGAGTGGAAAACACTGTCCCTACAGGGGAAAATGTTGAAATTCCGATTTCTCCTCCAACTGCTAAAAATATTATTGATGTGGAACAACTTGAGGAGTTAATCGACAAACCTAGGAGAAATCCCAAATGAAAATGCACACGCACACTGTCATATATGGATAACTCCGTGCCTAGTTACCCATTCCAGGAAAGATTAAAAAGTATGGATGATCATGAGGAGGCTCTAGAGTCTTTTGAGATGACATGGACTCTCTCCCAATTGATTCAAAAATTCTGTAAATTCAATCGACAAGATAATGTGCCCAAATAAATTGAGCAGGACAAGCCAATTCAAATGCCAGTTGATACCCCTGTTCAGGTGTATGAGGATTTAACTCATGAACTCAGTCCAGTCGACAACCCTGTTCAAGTATATGAAGAGTTTACTCATGAATCTAGTCCAGTCGACACCCATGTTCAAAGACCAGATGAGTTCACTCATGCGTCCAACCCTCAAACACAACAAGGTCATGGTAAAACATTCGAATCTTACTGTGACATCTCTTCCAGTAGATCCTTGCGACCAATGGTAGTCAGATTGGAAAACAGGAATCACAGGTTAAAAGATAAGTTACATGAATATACCATACTGGATTGGCACATCAAAACAAAAAATGAACTTATGAAACTCATGCAAGCTCACTTCTCGTCAAAGATTGAACAATTAAAACGAAAAAATAAAGGTCTTTTTCAGAAGAATAGGAGACTGCAGAAGATTTCCAGGAAGCACATCACCATTAATCGAGTTCTTAAGAAGGAAATCAGAAACATGAAGAAACATGAGAAATTGCAAATGTTGGTTGCAGCTGCTGCAACACTCTGATGAATCTCATTTTTTGACTTTTTGTTGTCTGAGGACAGGCAAAGACTTCAGCTTGGGGGAATGTTAGTCTCCAGTTTTGACTATATTTTTGCCTATATCATGTCAGATATACCCCCATTTTCATATCTAGTATCATTTCCTTCTAGCCTTACC
>ML783846.1:706961-721867 GCA_009831015.1 Picea engelmannii
TTTGTGTTTTCTTCTCAGAATAACCTTTAGATAGGAATTAGAATCTTACCAGCACATATAGTGTAGCAGCTCTAAGTTCACTTACCCTGGTTTGACAATTTAGTGTTTTCAGGTAATTAAAAATCTTTAATACAACAGCCTGATAGAAGTACTCAAACTTCACACAAGACAGAGGCTTAGTCAACACATTTGCAGCCTGCTCATCTGTGCCAACATATTGGAGCTTTACATCTCCCTTCTGCACCATGTCATGAATGTAGTGATATCATATCTCTATGTGCTTCATCTTATCATGGAACACTAGGTTCTATGTCATCTTTATGCAACTCTGGTTATCACATAGAATCATGGTAGCTTCCATCTCCAGATTGAACAAACTTGTCAACAACTTCTAAAGCCATATGGCTTCACAACTAGCAGAAAATGTTGCAATGTACTCCACTTCTGCCATGCTGAGAGAAATATTGGATTTCTTCCTTCTTTTCCACAAAGTCATGGTTGACCCCAAACTGTAACAACATCCTGAAGTGTTTTTTTTGTCTGAAGCACTTCCAATCCAATCTGAATCAGTATAGCCATACAATATGAAGTCACAATCTCCAGTAAAATAGAGGCCATAGCCCAATGTAACCTTAACGTATCTGATCAGATACAAGGTGAACACGTCTGGGATCCAACAGATACTAACTCAAGGTCTTCATAGCAAATCATATATTTGGTTAGGTATTCCTCAGTTACATTAACGAACCAATCATCTTCCTGTATAGAGTAACATCAACTATTTCTGACAAAGTATCATCCAATAACTTAGATTCGTCTCCATAGGAGTGGACATGGCTCTCTAGTCCATCATGTTGAATCTCTTCAGAATTTCCACAACATACTTTCCTTGACTAAGGAAAATCTCTTCTGGCCTCTTCCATACTTCAAGACCTAAGAAATAGTGCATCGAGCCTAGGTCCTCATTTCAAATTAAACGGAAAGATTCTTCTTACAATCTGTGATGATATTTTCTTCATCTATCAAGAATAAGTGATCCACATATAGCAAAAATATAACTCATCCATCATTCTCAATCTTGAAGTAAAGGATGGGATCATCTTTACTCTTGGTAAAGCCCAAGCTCATCAAAAAACTATCAATCCTGCCATACCAAGCTCTTGGAGCTTGCTTTAACTTGCATACATGAGTCTTCATGTCCTCTATTTCAAAACCAAATTTTCACATCACATTGTACCAACATGTGCTGGTTCTATGTGCTTTCTGCAAAGCACTATTTTTCTCACTGCCTGAGAGTATGTCCTCTACTTTTACTGCAACTATTCTTTCTGGAACTGAGACTCTACACTTGCAGCTGCTATTTCTGAAGATGAGAATGATTGCTCTATTCTCATTGTATATGTTGAAATCTAATATTAGCTCCTCTATTCTATCATGGCAACAATTTCATTTGAAATTGAAGGTAGCATTTATTCTTTCATGGAGGCAACTCAATCTCAAATACAGGGACTGCTCCCTTTGAATATCATACTGTGTCGGAATCATGGTTGTTATGGATGTCTTCACGAACATTAGAACTATTTCATCGATTACTGGAGCAAGTGTCTCATCATAGTATTCTCTCTCTTGTTGGGAGAATCCTCTGGACACAAATCAAGCTTTGTACATATTTATACTTTTATTTGCAACATGCTTGATATGTTAGATCAATCTTGGAAGTTACCACTGACTTCCCTTCTAGTCTCAAGGAAAAATCTATATCCCAATCCTTCTGACTGGTTTCCTCCTCTGTCACTGAAACAAGGGAATCTTCTCAGGAGATTTCATGTCTCCTAGAGGTCTCTGAAGCTACGATATAGTCTTCTCAACTCATGGCATCTTTTTGTCAATCCTGGAAGATGTCTCTTTTTCCCATCTGATCCTTGCTTTACTCTGAGTCTTGATTTCTTCTGAGTCTACAAAAACTTCATAGTCTCTGTAGGATATACCTGGTGTTGAATACCAAGTATTAATATGAAAATTTGAGTCAGACTTCAAACGAATTTTTCTTCCTATCAAGTGGCTTCATTATCCATTGACCAAGTCTACTGTGAGTTATATTCTAATTTTCAATCATCTTTGGAGCCTTCTGCTCCTTACAATCAATCTCCATATGAGATACTATGTATCTAAAAAGTAACTTCTTCTTCATCTTCTTTGGTACATGGATGTATATGATCATGTATACAACTTGGATAGTCTGCTCCATGTCTCATCTAATATGTTGCCTCCTGCAACCATCAATATAGCTTCCTCAGGGTTATCACCTGTGATCTGCTCGGAACAAGAACAACAAGGGAGAACCAATAGACAAGAATAATATGATTTATTATAATAATAAAAAAATAGTGAGAAAAATCCTTACAGTAGCTAATTTAGAGCTACCACTTGTGACCTCCCTGAAACAAGGGTAAAAATTAAGAAATGCAATAATAAGGAATGAGAGAAACACTCTTCTAGTGTTGTGATCAATCATTCCTCCATGGTAACCTAGAAACAAAAAAAGAAGTTTCTCCTTGAGGAGATGTTAGTTATATCTATTAAATGATTACAGTAATAATTTATCTCAATAGTACTCACATGCTACCAAGTATTTAATAATAAATCTTTTCAAATATGGCTATCACAACTATAGTGTTTAGCAATTATCAAACTTGATATGTGTAAATTTGAATCTTATCAATTTAATCAATCAAACCTAGAACTTGGAGTCTTGTCCTCAAGAATGAGTTTGTTTCTTTTCTTTCAAGTCTCCTTCACTCAAGATGACAAGTATTTTCTTCAACTTGTCCTCTGTACTAAGATAATATGCTTTCTTGACAGAAAAATGAGTTAGGGAATAAACTCTATAATCTCAACTTTAATCAAATCTATTACTTTGACTTTAATTTTGACCAACGGTTAGTATGATAACTTCAACAGATCAAAATGCAACATGGATATTCATAAGATTACAATAATTCCATAACAAGTAGAGGCATATCAAAGTAATCAAACCTGGGGTGCATTGTTCCTCTGAATGTGTTGGATATGAGATCCTTCTGGATCTACGATTGTTGTTTAGAAAAAATATCCTTTCTCATGCAAATACCCTTTAGAATAATGATACAGTTTGAACATATGTAAATACATACCTCTGACAGTATCGGTAGGTAGTGTCACCATCTGGTAGAAACGACAAGCAATAACAAACCTTTCAAACTTCAAGGGTGTTGCAACCTATAATCTGAAGGTAGATGGAGATTTTCTAGGGTAAGGCGCACTAGGAAAATAAAAATAAGTCCCAACACTTCACAAAAACTTTCACTGCAACTGGTACTGCAGCTGGTGTTGGCACTGCAACTGGTGTTGCAACTGGCATGAAAGAACTTTCATTGCAAATGCAACTGATACTACAACTAATATTGCAACTACAATTGCAACTGCAACTGTAACTGGTACTTTAACTGCAACTGCAACTGCAACTTAGGGTTTTATGAGGAAACCCTGATTTTTCAAACTTCAAATTTCATAATTCTGATCCAAGGACTAGATGTGCCCTCCTAGGGTGAGTTCCTAAGTGTGGTTACTTTCTCCAACTTCCTCCTCAAACAAGGAAAAAGTCACACTTATGGATTATGTAGAAACTCTAATTTTGCAGCACCTATAATACTAAAACTGAATCTTGAAGAGGGTTCATTGAAGCTAGTCACTTCTTTATAAACTATGAGTTGGTCTCTTTCATGTTAATTTTCAAGATTAAATAGATAGCAATAGTTCACAATAGTGTTATTTAACCTTTAACAATTAACTAGAACATTAAGTGAAGCATAAGGATCACTGAAAGAAAGAAATTCACATAGACGAAAAGTATTTATCCTTGGAAACCCTAAAGGGGAAGAAAACCCAATAAACTTCTTCTTGTGATATATTGATCAGTCAAACAAGTATAATGGACTTACAAAACTCTTCTAGAAAGAGGGAGATAAGATACTAGAACTAAGAGAATAGTTCTTACTGTTTTCACTGTATCATCAATATATTTGAGCCTCTACTAGTAGTTTTTGCTATCCTCTAGTTGTTGTCACAAAATTGTTTTGTTGTTTCTTGTTGGCTGCCCCAAATATGGCGTTAAGTTTGTCTTAGAACTTCTCTTAAAGCTTCCTCAGATTGCTACCCAGAACAGAGTTTTTCCACCCTCAGAAAAGGCCCTTAGATGCTTTCGAGAACAACCTTTAGTTGTTATTCAGAACACCTTCATTTGTTGTCCAAAACACCTTCAGAACATAGTATATTTGTTGCTATAGAACAATCTCTTATATGTTGCCCAGAACTGAGTTATCAACTACTACATGATAGAGTAGATGGATGCTGCTAGAATAGATTTTTTTTACCTTAGAATAGGCCATGTTCCTACCTCAAAATAGCCTATGCTACTCCCTCAGAATAGTTCTAAGTGTTGCTCAGAATAAGTGAACTAATCTGATGTAAAACTGATATAGAAACTGATGTGAAGAGAGGGTGCCTCCCTCTCTTTATATAGGATAGAGTCTAGGTTAGGTAGATTTAGGATAGGGCCACCTCCTAGGTTAGGATAGGATAGGATTTAGGTGAGGATAGCAAGGTTAGGGATGACCTAGGATGACCTGGAAAGGGGGAAGCTTCAAGAGGGCGATTTAGGAAGAGGCCAACTTGAGGAGGGCATCTTGGAGGGCATCTTGAGGAGGGAAGCTTGGAGGCCAGGTTGAGAGAGGGTAGCTAGGAGGGATGCTTGAAAATAATAACTTCTACAACTACTCAAAATTCAACACTCCCTCTCAACAAATAGGGTATTCTTCATGCATCCATTTTCACACAGTTATTTCTAGTCATTTCACATGATCATTGACTTGTTGACAGGATCAATATATCACAATAAGTTTTGTAACCTTATGTAGATAAGGATCATGGAATGAAATCATCCATTTCTTCTTAACCATGGTCAACTACTAGAGTTATTTCACTTAGGGGTGGCCAGTCCCTGAGGAATTCTCATAGCTCATCATGAAGACCTAGGAGAAATTTTCACATTTCTGTGTCTTGACTTTTTCTTTGACACACAAACCTCACAAGACTTGTCTTGAATTTTTCTTTGACACACAAAGCTCACAATACTTGACAAGGCTCACATAGGTTGTACGTTCCCCATGAATTTTTCACTACTCTGTATATGTTCACAGAGGTTGTATGTTCCCCCTGACTTTTACACTAGACTGTCTATGCTCACATAGGTTGTACGTTCCCCCTGACTTTTTCATTAGAATCACATCTTGACTTTTGTCTTTACAAGGCTTCTACGTTTGCCTTGACTTGACTCACAAGACCATATAACATCTCGTTCATCCTGACTTTTGGTTCGACTCACAAAGGTTGTATGTTCCCCCTGGCTTTTTTCAATACCTCACAAGACTGGTTGATTCTCCAAATCTCCCTGGCTAGCTTCAGGGTGGCCACTTAAGGACTCTCATTGGAGAATGCCTTCTGATGCTGCTATTCCCTCTCAGTGAGGGACACATTTTCTACCATACCAAGCTTGTCCCGGAAGTACACAAATTTTTCAAGGGATAGAGGCTTAGTCAAAATATCTGCTATTTGCTCATCAGTACGAAGGTATTGTAGCTTGATGGTACATCTTTGGACCATGTATATGATGAAATGATATGTCATATCAATATTGTTTGATCTGTCATGGAAGATTGGGTTCTTTGTGAGCTTTAAACAACTCTGATTATCACAATTGATAACAATTGTTTCTAACCTCTCTTGAAACAACTGAGACATAAGATTTCTCAGCCATACTGCTTCTCTTCTTGCATTACTGGCTGATATATACTCTCCTTTAGTTGTACTCTGTGCTATGGAGCCTATTTCTTACTCGACCAAGATATCATAGCTGAATCCAAGATAAAACAGTATCCAGAAGTACTCTTCCAGCCCACTGAGCTCCCAACCCAGTCTGAATCAACATAACCATGAAGTAACACTCCTCCACTTGAAGTGTATCTAATTCCATATGCAATGGATCCTATCAAATATCTGAGCACATGTTTAACAACAATCCAATGTTTGTGTCTTGACTCATACATGAATTGACTCAAGGTGCTTACAACAAAGCATATATATGGCCTTGTATGGATCAAATACATCAAGGATCCAATAAGTTGCCTGTATATAGATGGCTCCACCAAGTCAGATTCAAAATCTGACTTATGTAACTTCTTTAAGTTAGATGCCATGGATGGATTTACAATCTAGCATACCAAATCTGTGCAGTATATCAACTGCATATTTTCCTTGAGAAAGGAAAATTTCATCTGACTTTTTCCATACCTCCAAACCAAGGAAGTAATGCATGAGTCCAATGTTTTTCATTTCAAATTCAAAAGTGAGCTCCCTCTTACACTGAGATATCAGTTGTTTCTCTCCAATAAGGAAAAACTAATCAACATATAGAACCAAAATTAGGGGATGATTTTCTATTACCTTGAAATACAGGTTGGGATCAGCTGCACTCTTGGAGAAATCCAAGATTTGAAGCTAATTGTCAATTCCCGCATACCAAGCCCTTGGTGTCTGTTTCATCCCATAAAGTGTTTTCTTTAATTTGCAAATATGTGATTTTTTTCTTTGAACCAAGAAACTCTATGTTTGTTCTATATATACCTCTTCCTCAACATGAACATTGAGGAATGTAGTCTTTACATCCATCTGGTGAAGTTTCCAACCCAGAACTGAAGCAAGGGATATGATGGTCCTAATGGAAGTGTACCTTGTAACGGGTGTGAATGTTTCATCATAATCAATACCTTCCTTTTGATAAAAACCATGATCCACAAATATCACTTTGTATTTCTCAATACTTCCATCAGCTGCATGCTTGATTTTGAACAACCATTTGGAAGTAACCACATATTTTCCTTCTAGTCTTGGAACTACTTCCCATACATCATTTTTCATGATGGATTGATATTCTTCCACCATAGAATATTTCCATACTTGCTGCTTAGTACCATCCTCATAGATGGTGGGTTCTGCATTGCTAATCTGATCCATAAGAGCCGCATTATCAACTTGATCCAATGTCTCTTCAAGTTCCTCCATATCTGTATATTGTTGTGATTATTTAGATTGCTTAAATGCAACTTCTTCATGAAAAGTTACATCCCTACTTACCTCAACATATCTTTGTCCTAGAACATAGATTTTGTATGCCTTGGATGTTTCAATGTTCCCAACAAAAATTCCTTTCTTCCCATAAGGATCCATCTTAGTTCTCTTCTCTTTCAGAAAACTATCAGACACTGTGAGACATACTATGGATTACATGCATAATACTACCGAGCTCCCGTACCAAGGACAATGACCCAATTATAATTTTCAGGACTCCAATGTCCGGGGAAATGGCTGGACTCAAATGAACATATCTGATGAGTCTCCAAACCATGGAGAATAACCCATCCTAATAATAAATGACTCAAATGAGAACTCGTCGAACTCACGTACTAGGGATAATTGTCCAACTAACCAAGAAAAATTGTTGGGTTTGCAGAATAGGGAAAATGACCTAGCTTGCATCAATTACAACAGGTATATGCTAAGATCATAACTCCTTTAGACATGTGATAATAAAAATTTAAATCTAGACATGTTCTTGATTTGACAATCAAGCAGAATTAACTAACTACATAGGATACATACCTTGTACTTTGCTAAACTATTGTTGTCAAAAGGATGCTACTGCTGAACCAATGTGACAATGCCTTGGACTACTGTAACTAGAAGCTCTATTATTTTGAAGGAGATACCATAATATTGTTTGAACCTTTCCTTCTACATCTCAAAACTGTGACTTGTCATATATAACTGAGTGTATGATTGCATAGGTGTGTTTCCTTAATGTTGTTTGTCCAAGAATATAAACAAGATATTCATAGTGAAAAACTATTGTCTTATTGAGTACATGTGGATGATGGTTTGAATTCAATTCATTTCCTCCTAGCATTGTCGAATACGAGTCTCTTCTACTGTCCAAAACTACAGAGATAAAGTAAGTGCAATTTTGGTCCATCATCTCCTTGTGCAAACATTTTGAGGCTTATATTTTCTTCATTGTCATAGGTGTCCAAATGACCTAGCCTCAATGCACCTTCAATAATGTCATAAACTACAGACATAGCCTAACATTTATTAGAGGTCACTAAGAAAGTGTTTTGATCATCGCTTTGTCACCAAGGGACCTATCCCTGGACTCAAAACCAGTCAATAATAGAGCATAACATAGCTCTAAAACCAGTCACTAAACTCTGTCACAATAAGAACAAATCAAGTACTTACCTATATTATTGCTTCTAAAACTCAGACTGACATCCTACCTGAAATTTGCTTGAGATACACACCGAGATGAACTTTAAAATATTCTTAAGACTTTCCTATAATGATCCTTGAGATTTTGCTTGAATTTTCTCCTCAAGAATTGAAATTTTCCTTAAATCTAGTCTAAGAGAAGGTCCTAAAGTCTGCCTTAGCTCTGATATTATATAAGACCTGTACCATGCCTTAAAATCACCTCAACTGGACCTTAAACTTGGTTTAAGCACTCCTGAAATATTCGCCCAGACATTCTTCTATATTCGCTGGAATATTCTACGCTTAGACTCATCTTCCTTGGGAAATTGCCCTCTTTTAGGGGTGGCTCTAATACCATGTTAATTTTCAATATTAAACAGATAACAAGAGTTCATAGTAGTGTTCTTTAACCTTTAACAATTAACTAGAACATTAATTGAATCATAAGGATCACTGAAAGAAATACATTCACATAGAGGACAAGTATTTATCATGGGAAACCCTAAAGGGGAAGAAATGTAGTGTCCCCAAGGCCGAGCCCCGATGTAAACCATGATCTGAAAGAGATTGTAAATATGTGTTATAGGCTGGTGAGCCAAGTATTGTATAAGCCGGTAGGCTTATTTTTTTGATTAGGCCAGAGAGCCTAAGGGTTGAAGGCCAAGGGCTTGGATTTTGTATCTATATGTATGCAACACATTAATAAAATATAAACACCGCCAGGTGCAGACCGACCACGATGAATGAGTGATGGGGGACTGAGCATCCACAGAGTAGGAAAGGAACTAGGGGCTGGAAGGTGGGAAAGGGGTTGAGTGTTGAGCCTAGGGGCTAAGCCTAGGGGGCTTAGGCCTGGAATAATATTTTAATATTAATTCCAAATAGTCATGAGCATATTATGTTGTTATCCTAAGTCCTTTTGAGAGGACACGTGATTCCCCAAGTGGTGTGAGGAATGCATGCTGGTGGAACGCATGCAGTTCCATGGGTGACAAATTTCAACCCTGATGCATGCGAATAAAACGGCCAGAGTGAGCCGTGAGGGGGTTCGAATTTTCCATTCCACCGAACTGTCTGAGCAGGTACAGAGCTCTGAGCAGCATGACCAACCCGACTTTTGTAGAGGACCTTCGTGAGACCCTGTGACAGAGACGTCTGTGTCTAGCCCTAAGAAAACCAGTATGTGCACTCCTGGAACAGGCAACCTGTGTTGAATTCGAGAAAGAGCCTCTGTTTGCCCAGGAAAAGTTGAGCGAGCTTGTGCGTGGAACCCTGTTCAGAAATCTTGACAGTGAGAGTGTCTTGTGGTTGCTGAACCAGTTCTTGGGAAGCCTGTGTCTGTCTTCCCTGTGTTTGTTGTGGCCACACAGTACTGGACTGTGTGAGGCTTGTTGGCCTGTGAGAAACTCTTTCCAGGTGAAAGAGTTTGCTAGGAAGCGGTTCTTCTAGAGAGTGTCCAGCACCAGCTTCATATTCTGAGACTTCCTGATCTGGCCTGTTGCCGAGGCCCAGAGAGGGAGGTTAGCACTGATGGACTGTGCGTGTGAAGGTGTATACTCCCGGGCGAAACAGGCATGTGGGGAATGAGATTCTGGTAGTAGTGGGCGTAAGATGGCATCTTTGGGAAGAATTCTTCCAGATATTGCTATGTTGTCTTCCCTGTAACCTCAGCTTAGCCTAGGATTCCTTGCCTTGGGGTGGAGCTCGGTCCCAGCTCGGGGGTGACCCACTGTTGAGATGATGAACAATGTGGTCTAAGGTTGGGAGGTTCGTGGAAGGCCTGCACTTGGTTGGTGGATTTTTCCACTGTTTCAAGATAAGTATTTAATTATGTTCTTATCACATTTCCACATGACTGTGCTGTATATATATATATTATCATGTTTTCCACTGTGTAAATGAATTGTTGTAAAAGATCTGGAATGTTTAATTGTAGCAGTAATTCATAAGTTTTACTCTGAGTTAAATGTGTTTAATTGTGTTAAATGCATGTGCTTACAATGTCTGTACGAATTGTGTAAAATTCCATGTATATAATGGTAACTGAGAGCTTAGAAAACCACGGTAGTGAAAAATGTACACTACAAATTGGTATCAGAGCCAAGGTTTCGACACTGAGCCTAGATGGGCCAGTGGAGCGGTCTTTGGACTGAGAATGCGAGGGGGAATTGAGTCGGGAGGACCAATTTCGGACCCTGGTTTGCTCTGAAGCGTCAAGGAGACACTTGACGAGTTTTATTAAGAACTTAGGAAATTTAGCAGTGCAGTGAAACTGCAGTCGATGTGGTCTATGGCCACGGGGAGACAGGTCTCTACACCAAGGGTGTTAGAACCTTAGAATCCGTTCAGGAGGGAAGGTGAACCCTTGTAACCGTCAGATCTAGAGAATGTGCACAAGGTTTAAAGCCTTTGGATAATGCACAAGAGGTTACGGCCACACCAGGAGTTTAAACTCGGGAGGATCGTGAGTCGTAGGATCACTGTGGGATTACCCGTCAACCGTCCGAGTTGATAGAAGTTGCACAGGGTTTAAGTCCTCATGGGTAGAGGAGAAGTCCTGGAGAGTCATCAGGGTTTTGTTAAGCCAGAGAATCAAGACCTTGTGGTTCTCGAAATCCCGAGAAAGGATCCTAGCCGTTGATCTCGGTAGGACACGCGTCAATATTCTGAGGAGTCATCAGGATATTGGAGGCATCGAGATTTTACAGGTCTAGAGAACTGAGACCTTTTAAGTCTCGAAACTCTTACGGAGTATCTCAGCCATTGGTATCAATAGGACACGCATCAGACCTCAGGACAAGAGTCGGGATTTAACCCATCGGGGATTCCGGGAGGGAAGAAATCATGGTCACAGGAATCGCGATCTCGCGATGTCCGATATAGCAACGGAAAAGTGGTGACGTGGAGAAATGAGTTCTCACGTGCATCGGGGATCGGAGGATTGAAGATCCTGAGAATGTAAGTTCTAAACATTTCAAACCCGCGAAGTCCGAAACCCTGATAAGGGTATAAGGCTGCGATCTTATAAGAATGTGGTCACATGGACCTTGGCTTAACTGCGAAGGGCTAAAGCAAAAGGGTGCATCGGTAAATCGGGGATCGAGAGTTTGTGAGAGTAGGAACTCATGACGTTGTGAAGTCCGAAACCCTGATACCCAAAACCTCCATTGGAAACTGTGCCACGTGGACACGTGGAGTTGTATCGCATGCCAATGGGGATGTGAAGACAAGGAAAGAGGGGTGGGACCCCAATGACGTCACCAAAGGTGACGTGGACCTTCCAGAACGCGCTATGTCCCATCACAGTTAAGGGCGACAGCGGTGCTGTGGGGGTCAGAGTTAATTAAACCCGAAATTTTGGATTTCGGGGAATTGCAGTAAAAGGGAGTAGGAGGTCACTATTGCATAGTGAACTTTCGGGTACCGAAAACCCAAGGTTCCGAAACCCGAAGTACCGAGAAACTGAAGTTTCAAAAACAAGGAATTTGCAGAGCCTATTGAGAGCTCGGAAAACTTATTTTAAAATCGAAATGTCTTTTATTTTATTCGAACTGGCTTATAATATTGTGGTTGTTCATGAAGGATTAATGGCCTGACAATTCTAAATTGAATTGCACAGTGCGTGTGTAGAGTTCAACAAAGGTCAGAACTCCAGTTAATCAACGCCGAGTATGGAGTGGGGAAAAATGCAGTTTACCCCTGAAATAGAATATGAACGAGAAGGAAAGGATGTTAACCTGGGAGTCGAAGGATCGAACTCTAATGGGCATGGAAAAGAGATGGATAAGGAAGGAAATATTATGAAGATCATTGAAGGGTTGCAAAGAGAGGCCAAGGAGTGTCGAGCTGATAGCCGAAAGCTCATGAAAGTCAAGGATTGGCAAGGGAAATTAAACTTAAAATTCTTGCAGAGTCTGGAAAGAATAGAGAAGAAACTTGAGAAGGGAAGAGACTCAGGTACGACAGAGAGTCGCAGAACCCATGGGAGAAGAAGTAGGTCGAGAAGTGGTCGCCGACATCTTAGTCGCTCCCAAAGACGTTCCGACAGTCAGACACACAGTAGTTCAAGCCCATCCCCTGCCAGAAAACATCGAAAATCTGGAAAGGAGGAATTGAAAGGAGAAATGAACAAGATTAAGCCTCCCACATTTGATGGAGAACATAAAAAGGAGGAAGATGCTGAGACATGGTTGCTTGGCATGAAGAAATAATTCCAGCTACAAAATTATTCTGCCCATGCGGAAGGTAGAATTGCAATGTACCAGCTGAAAGGAAAAGCGTTCATGTGGTGGGATCAGTTTGTGCAGGTGCAGCACATCAGAGAGAAAGACGTCACTTGGAAGTAATTTAAGAGGTATTTTGAGAAGAAATACCTGACTAAAAGATACTATGACAGAAAGTTGAAGGAGTTCTTTGAACTCAAGTTGGGAAGTATGACCATTGATGAGTATGAACGAAATTTTCTGGAACTACTGAAGTATGTTCCATTCATCAAAGATGAGGCTGTCAAGATTCAAAGGTATCTGACTGGACTTCCACCTTCCATTGGTGACAAGATTCAATACGATGATCCTAAGACCATGGAAGAAACCATAAGAAGGGAGAAATGCCTATACGAACAACAAAGAGAAAAGCCTACCTTTCGGAAGGCTTAGGATGACCAGAAGAGGTTTAAGAAAGAACAGAGGCAGAAGGGAGACAAGCCTTCCTTTTTCCGAAACAGTCGTCAGGAACAAACATCGTTTAGAGAGCCGAGAAGGAATGAGGAGGGCACACAAAGATAGAGACAGACACCCATTCAGTGTTGGGGCTGTCAAGGAAACCACAAGTAAAGAGATTGTCCCCATAAAAATGGTAAGGCGAGAACTGTACATACTGTTCAGCAAGCTGAAACAGTGGAGGATATGGGCAGCAGAATGCCGAGGATCTACGCAGCCCTAGACAATAAGCAAGCAGAATTTCAATCGCACATGATTGAAGTGGAAGGTATGATCAACAACCGACCACTTGTTATTTTAATTGATTTAGGGGCTAGCCATAGTTATGTAGATCCTAGGGTGGTGGAAATTTTGCATCTAACAAAGAGCAAACATCAGAAGTCTTGGTTAGTGCAGTTAGCCACAGGGACCAAGAGGAAGGTCACTGAATTGGTTAAGTCTTGTTCAGTGGACATGAAAGGAATGAGCACTAAGGCTGAATTGAGCATTCTACCTTTAGGCTCATATGATTTCTTAATTGGGATGGATTGGTTGGACCAGCACCATGCCCTTCTGGATTGTCAAAACAAGAGGTTCACATGTCTGAACGAAGAGGGAGATCAGGTAACAGTTCAAGGAATTCCCAGAGCCGTGGCTGTGAGGGAAATCTCAGCCATGCAGCTGAAGAAATGTTACTGGAAAGGCTGTCAATTATTTGCAGCCCGGGTGGAAGAAGCATTCCAAGATAGGTCTCGAATATGGAAGACCACAGGGTGCTCAAAGAGTTTGAGGACATGTTTCAGGAGGTGCCTGGACTACCTCCGAAGAGGGACATCGTTTTTTCTATAAATTTGATGCCTGGAGTAGCCCCAGTTTCGAAATCTCCTTATAGGATGAGTACGCCAGAACTGAAAGAGTTGCAATTGTAGCTCGAAGAGCTATTAAAGAAAGGCTACATTCTCCCCATTATGTCACCATGGGGAGCCCCAGTCCTATTTGTGAAGAAGAAAGATGGGACGATGAGGCTGTGCATTGACTTTCGACAGTTGAATAAAGTCACCGTCAAGAACAAATATCCTCTACCAAGGATTGATGATCTTTTTGATCAGTTGAAGGATGCGAAAGTATTTTCGATAATAGATATTCGATCTGGATATCATCAAGTGAGGATAAAAGATGAGGACATCAGCAAGACTTCATTCAGAACAAGGTACGGTCACTATGAGTTTACAGTGGTGCCATTTGGACTATCCAACACACCTGTTGTCTTTATGTGCCTAATGAATGGAGTGTTCAGAAATTATTTGGACAAGTTCATCATAGTCTTCTTGGATGATATTTTGGTGTACTCCAAGACAAAGGAAGAACACGAACAACATCTTAGACTGGTGCTGCAGGTGTTGAGAGAACACCAGCTTTACGCAAAAATGAGCAAGTGCTCATTTTACCAAAGGCAGATCCATTATCTGGGACACATTATTTCTGAAGAGGGGATCGCTGTGGATCCTGGAAAGGTACAGGCCATTCGAGAATGGCCAGCGCCAAAGAATGTGATAGAAGTTAGATCCTTTATGGGTATGGCAGGCTACTATAGGAGGTTTATAGCTGGATTCTCAAGGATAGCCCATGCTATCAGTTCCTTGCAAAGGAAGGGAAAGAAGTTCCAGTGGACTAATGAATGTGAGAGCAGCTTCCAGCAATTGAAGCAGCTGCTAACTAGTGCCCCAATCTTGAAGATTGCAGAACCAAATAAGGATTACATAGTGTGCATGGATGCGTGTAAGGAAGGGTTGGGAGGAGTTCTCA
>ML783846.1:730660-749191 GCA_009831015.1 Picea engelmannii
ATAAATTTCAATCTTAGGGTTGACAATTGAAGATGCTGGCATATTCTTCGTCGTCCTCTCTAATCAATGGATGAGATTTTGATAAATTAACTTCCGCTCATTTATAAAGACGTACGTTTATGTGATTACTTTTTCACATTTACTAAATAGGATTAAAAAATTACTTGATCACCACCAGATTGCCACGTTCAATGATTAAGAAATAACAACAAATAACAGTGCGCCGTCATTTTTTTTTACCAGGGCGGACGCGTGGATGTGAAGTGCTTTGTGTGGGCGTATTACAGTTCCTTCACCATACTTCACCCAGTTCTTTGTGTGGGCGGATGCGTATGGCGCTTGTGGCCGTGTGGGAGTATCTACCTTACCGTTTTTTCTCTGTGTTTTACAATGCGCCGTCATTTTTTTTTTTTTACCAGGGCGGGCGCGTGGATATGAAGTGCTTTGTGTGGGCGTATTACCGAGTTCCTTCACCATACTTCACCCAGTGCTTTGTGTTGGCGTATTACCCAGTTCCTTCACCATTTTCACTGTGATGGTCATGATGGGCAAAATGATCATATCATAAAATAAAAAAATGTGTTGCAGGTGCATAGGTTATTAGGGTTACCTCCCAGTTGCACGTGCGTACGTTATTAGGGTTACATTAATTAAATTAAATTTCAATATAATTTTAATATAATTAAATTTTGTTTAAAATATAACTTTAATATAACTTTAAATTTTAATATGAATTTAAATCTTGCTTTTAATATAATTTTAATATAATTAAATTTTATAAGTTCAAAAAAATTATTTTTTAGAAAATTAAAAAATTGTAAAATATTTGTTTTTAATATAATTAAATTTTATAAGTTCAAAAAAAATATTTTTTAAAAAATTAAAAAATTGTAAAATATTTAGTTTTAAGTTAATTAGATATATTTTTAATTGAATTTTTAATAAATTAATTAAATATAATTTTACATTTTATGATTTAAAATTTTTAAATATAATTATTATTTATAAATTAAATTAATCATTTTACAATATAATTATTTTCTAATTACACCAAAAATAATATTAAATTAAAATATTAACATAGATAAATGAAGCTCAACTTGTTAATAAATAATAAAATTTAATATATTCTTTTAAAGATTCATTTCATCTTCTCAGCCTTTCGACTTTCACCAGCAACTATTTTACTGCTGTGCTAGTAAAAACTCTGTTGATCAACAATCGACCATTCATTCATCTCCCTCCACGTATCATATCCTTCCCTCCACGTATTCTATCCTTCGCCGACTCCAAGAGGAGGCTTGTATCATATTCTTCCCTTATCCTTCCCTCCACGTATCGTATCCTTCACCGACTCCACCCTTTGTTTCGAGTCCCTATTCCTTTTTGTTTGAGTTGCATTGTGCTCCACCATGGCTCTGGAAGCCCTTGCTCCCTTGTTACATACCTTACCGACGCCATTATCGGTCCCCTCTTCAAACAGTTGCATGGTGTTCTGAAGTTGGGGAAGAAGGTTCAACTTCTCAAGACAGAACTCGCCAATATGAAGAGTAGTTACCAATTTGAAGAAGGAAGACAGTTGTCGGAGTTAGTGGAAAGATGTCTGGGAAAAATCAAGGAAGCCCTTGAACAAGCCAAAGCCCTCATCCATTGAGCTAATAGACAGTGAGACAGTGAGGATGGTGTCTCGGTATTTTTTGCCTCTTCGGCGCCTCCTCCTCCACCGATGGACATGGACTGAGAATGGAGCCACTGGAATGCAGAGATGGAATCGTGGTAAGCCGCAGGTAGGTGATGCTCGGGAGCCAATCTATAGTGGACGAAGACGATGAGGGTGCCTACATCGACTGCCCACTTTACTTAGAAGCGGTGAAAATCGGAAGTCCGTGGTGTATATATACAAACAGAAGTCGCCGCCATGAAAGTATCTCTTTCCGTAAATTGTCTGTCGCCTCATTGATTTTCCATCGTGAACTCTTTGCCGCCTCATTGATTTTCCTTGCTGTGAACTGTTTATTGCAGAGTTTCCTTCTTTTCCCTTCCGAGCCAGGGTCCTTTCCCCCAAAATATTTTAAAAAAAAAATATATATATATTTAAATTGATTTTTCGGTGCCATTTTCTGGAGCCATGGACGGACTCGATCTTGTGACCTCTGGCCATGACGAGGGCGGGGATCGCAGAGGATGCCAGAGCAGAAACCACCGCGTGCCTTTTCTGGTTTAAATTGATTTTCCGGTGCCATTTTAGCCATATTTTCGTGGGGGCGAACATCCGGCTACCACGGTACATGTGGCCTAAGGTTCTCTGGCCGGCTCTGTGAGTTCCCCCTCTGGGAGCGCGGGGGATTCTGGAAACCGCCCTCCCCGTTCCCCATGACTCTGGGGAAGTCTAATGAGCGGCCTTCTTGCTGACGGCGTAGGGTTGGCGTTTATTTTTTGCCATGTTTCCGTGCACGAAGTTCACAATATCAGGCCTGATGCACGCCTTCAGTACGTCCGGAAGGGGGATAGCGTCATTTCCCACTTCGGCACCTTCGCTTTCCACATTCAGCACTGAGACAAACCCCTCAACAGTGAAAGTGAACACTAAAGTTAGGGTTTTAAATAAATAGTAAAAAAATCCATTATATGTTCAAATCCATTCGAATTACTTGAGGTTACCAACAATAACAGTTATTGTAGCGAGAAGTTGAATTGCTTTCCATTTACTCTGGATGCAACAAAATAACAGTTATTGTAGCGAGCAATTGAATTGCTTTCCATTTACTCTCGATGCAACAAAACAGGTCTTAAAAGAGAATTTTTAATTTCCTCTCTTAAAAAAATGGCAGAACAACGCAACTACAAAATTAATAAAACTAATAATAAAAGATATTATTAAGTATCCCCGATTACTATTTATCCGGCAGTTTCAACTGTGTTTCATGCGGTTTGGTCTTCATCGGCAGAGGAAGGAAATGAGGCATGGTCGAATCTCTGGCATATCGTAAGTACGGCAAAGACATTTTTTTTTTTTTTTATCCTTTTTAAGATTTTTACAATGCGATTTGGGGTATTGGGACAACACCGCAATAACAGATTTTTTTGGAAAGTTGCATGGTTTCTAATGGAGTGATGGGAATAATTGGGAATAATTTATGGATTACTTCATACATCTCGTTCTGCTATTTCGATATGTAATTAAAAATAAAAATAAAACATGTATTTAATTCTAAAATCTTTTGATTTTAGCTACCTTAATTTTATCCAAAATAGAATTAATTTACTTTTTATACTTATATATGTGTCTTTTAGTTTATTGAGATATTTTGATATTTTTTTATTTAAAAAAAAAACTAAAATTCATTAATACAATATTTATTAATAATTCCATATTAATTTTTCTAATTTTTTTCATATTAAGTGTTTGCCTTACCTTTTAACTTTCTCTACGAGTTAATATACCAAATGGACTCTTTGATGGGATTGTTGAATGTACTGCTCACATATAACTATATCATGTGTTTGATTAATCAAACACATGTTTATATAACTATTATCATGGATTTGATTAATCAAAGATATGTTTATAGAAACATAGGAATTTATGCACTAAACATACTAGTAAATACAAAATTTAGATGTGACACAGTTTTGCAAAATATCAAAATTCCACTCTGTATTTATAGCATGCAAAATTGTACTTTGAATTTATGTCATTCAAGGTTTCATAGAACCATGGACAAAAGAGTTTAGTATATGTTAACATCAATTTTATTACAAAAAACTAACCAATAATTTTTTTATTATAAATGCAAAAAACTTATGATAAAATAAAGCAAAAACCAAATAAATCTGAGCGTTCAATTCTCATTCGATAATCTTCTACTAGGTATTAAATTTAGCGGCTGGAGGATCCGAGTTTTCACCTTCTCATTTAAATTTGAAATGTAATTGTTGGCTCAAAATATTGAATTGGAGGTAAGCTATTGAATTGTTTGAACATTTCATATATTTTTTGGTCGGAGCGTTGAAAATGGTGGCTTTTATCCTGGAAATGATATCTTATACATTTATAATTTCGTGAATGTAGCGTTGGAATAGAATGTAGTGTACATTTCATGTATTTTTTGGTCGGAGATTTGGAAATAGTGGCCTTTATCCTGGAGATGATATCCTGTACATTTATAATTTCATGAATGTAGCGTTGAAATAGAATGAGATTTAAAACCTTGCACAATTTCTACTCTGTTTAACTCGTGGGAAACAGGATATTGTGACTCCAAGGGTGAAGAAATTTGATGGGTCAAAAACAATCCCAAATCTGTGACCGACTTTAATTAGGATGAATGTATACTAATTATTAAGCCTCTTAGTTTAATCGGTGGGAAACAATAGATTGGACTACAAAGCATTTAAATTTAGGGAGTAAAGACAGGAGTTAAAAAACAACCCCAAATCTATGACCCATTTTAATTACGAGTCAGAAAAACCAACCCCAAATATTGTTTTCATTTCTGCATAATTTATGGATTTTTTCGGCATTCCCTTTCCTCTGCTTGGGGGTATGCAAAAAAAACATAAAATTAACCACCACTCTCCCACCACCACTAAGGATTAATAGTAATGGAAGTTGGAAAATTATATAGTTTCTCGCATGAGGGGTATGTGACCGTCACATGCTCGCAGCACTAATTCATATTTCCTGATTGGCATGTATACTTATAGCTCTTTGATATGCTTTGCAGAAAGTGAATGATTTGATCATGGGAATAATTCTCTACGGCATGCAACGTTAGTTTCAAATTCGCCTGTCAACTGATAGTAGTTTTCCTATTATAGTCAGTCCTATTACTTCATATTTTAGCAGCAATTGCCTCATTGCCTTCATAACAATATTGACTCCAATGCATTATTACTAATTCGTTTAGATGTTATGAACTTTTCATTGCTCTTTGGGTATTGTAGTTGGAGAACAAAGCTTGCAAGATGCTTATGAAAAGAGGTATGAGCCTTTGAAGGACACTGTTATTAAACAAATGAAGAAATCAAGAGTCACAACACTGTTTGTTAAACAAGAGAGTCTTAGCTGGAATATAGGTTATGCATTAAAAAATTGACCCATAGCTTTTCAAATGCATTTATTTATTCTTTATTAGTTTTTGTTTGGTAATAAGAGCAATATACTTTGAGAGATCTATTGACAACATAAATTTGTGCAAAACATAGATGAAATGTTAAAACCAAAAACTCAAGCATCTTTGGGAAATCACTTTATTTTATTGCATGTGCGGGTACCTATCATGGGAAAGGTGGAGAATCCTCTGGAGTTTGTGAGAAGGGCAAAGTCTATAAAGGATAGACATAAAATGTCCTTAGGAGTTTTCATCAATGCCAAAATTTTGAGATGTTTAACTTAAGTTGAAAGGACAGATAGCAATCCAGGGGAATACACTAAATTTTTTTCCCTTCTTTGTATGCGTTGCACCTCTAGTGAGTAAACAACCTGTCAAGTTTCTTCACTGTTTTTGCTGATTTGAATGAAATCAAAGAAAAAAAAATAGAATATGGTCTTTGAAGTAACTGTTACAAAAGTACATTGATTAATAGATGGGATTTAAAGTTGGTTTTCTGGGTTTACATATTCAATGACAATTTTTTTAATTTTCATGCAGAGTCTCTATGTGTTTATTCTGAGTTATATGGGCACTATCAAAATCCAAGTGGTAGGTAGAAAAACTTACATCGATGCAAAGATGTTGTCGAATTGTTTCATGGAGGCCATGAGAACTATCAAAATCCAAGTGGTAGGTCGAAAATCTTACATTGATGCAAATATGTTGTCGAACTGTTTCATGGAGGCCTTTGAGGAGATCAAGGAAGCTTCCATCCATCCTAAATTGTGAAATTTAAATTCATCTGAAATATGAGAATGCTAATTCTCTTTAATATTTATATTTTCAAACATATTTTATTTGTATAGTTCAATCATCACATTGCAATGAGTCATTGAACATGCGCTGCCAAACATAAATGGATTGTGCATTTAGAATCATGTTAAAAATGGTCATTCATTGTCTACTAGATCCATACAGAAAATGAAACCTTATAATTTGTGCTTCACATTCGAAATCTCTACTTTTCAATATCTAGTGTGTCATGCCTTGAATTTCATATAAGCCAGCGTTGATCACTGTCAATTATCACATTATTCTGAGAACAATCAAGTTGATGCAGAAGGAAGAGCATTTATTGGTTTGTGAATTGAATAAAATAATGAATATTTTGGGGACGTCTACGAAAGAAGTTGGTCAATTGATGCATACAATGAAATACTCATTGTTCTGGTGGTAATGCCGAGACGACAGAAGGGAAGTAGTCTGTTAACTATTAATAACACACACCGATGTCGAGATGGGATTTTGTGTGATCGAGGTGGCTTTTATTAGATATATGGAGGGTATTATTTATTTGATTTTTGAGTTGGGTGATGGTAACAATTAGCATTAAGGTAATGATTTGTGTAAGGCTTTTTTTGTTCTGTAAATTTAGTGGGATATAGAGCCACTAGTATTGTGAGTGGCTAAAATATTAAAAAAGGATAACATTAAATTATTTCACTTTCTATGAATAAATTGTCTAGATTTTTAGTTTGATACTTGAAAGAAAAATAGTCGATGGATAAAAAAAAATAACAAAAAAGCCAACAAGAACACCTTCATTGGGAATTAGCATGCTACAACTCATCACATTGTCACCCTTAGATCTACTATTTAGGACTATAAAAACAAAAACTAAAGGTTTCATATATTGTTTTATTGATTTAGAAAATCTCCTCACATTATGCCCAAAGCCATTATACATAAATGATTGGATGAAATAAATATTTGTTGTGAGAAATATTACCCCGCAGACAGACTAAGCTCCCCTTTGGACCAAGACCCCTATCTTTAGTTCAAAGACAGAAGGGAACAAGTGGTTATTACTTTCCCTATAGATCTAACTAGATCATAACTAGATCAATCAAGCAAGAGAGAAGAATGATGTGTCCCTTCATCATAGGTGCATTCAAATTTACCTAGCTATAAGACGTTCTGAAGTATTTATTTTCATCAAAAAAACAAATCCCTTGATCTTTGAACAACATAACCACCTTGATTCACTTCAATGTTCCCTTTCCCGCTTCAAAGATATGCTAAAAAATGTATTTTGTTTTATTTCATTTTCATATCAAATTATGATTTGACATTTCAGTAGTAAATAACTTTAGATGATATCTAGAATAAAAAAAAAAAACACATGTAACATCTTTTGTTTTTGCTATATATTTGGAAAAAATTATTCTCCCATTCACTTCTCTATATTATTTTTGTTTGATAGTCTATTCTCTAACTAAATATGATTGTCATAAAAAAATATGTTAATTTTTTTCGACGTTCCCTTTCCCCAACTTCGGGGTATGCTAGTATAATGAAGGAGTCAAATGCTTGAAAGAGAAACAAGGATTTTTCATCAATAGAAATCCCCTAAGGAGATTCCTGGACAAACCCCCGAGGAGATTTAAAAGTACTGGAAGTTGAGAAAGTAGGCTGTGTTTAGTAAGCAGTGGGAGGATGGGACTGCACACTAAGAATACGAGTCAAAACACATTATATAATCTTGTCAATTTCCAATTTCCAGAAGGTTACCGTCACTGCTCAGCTCCAAAATAATATGTCAAAGTCAATGGAATATCTTAAATTGAATTGAATGGAGAGATGTAGTATAAATGTTTTTATTCCTTTATTCCTTTCTTTGATATTTTTCGTTTAGTTTTCTTCAAAATTTGATTGGAAATTTAGAAAATTTAATATTTCAGTTATTGAGATTATATAGTTTAGGTGTCTGGGTTTTTGAGGTCATTGAATTGTCGTTGAATTGATTTATGCATTCAAAAATACAATTCAAGCAATGTAAAATTTTGATTTTACCAACAATTGTGATTCAGGTAATAGTTTCCCAACAATAAAAATATTAGAACATTTAAACTTAGAGAAATTTAGAAAATTTCAGTTGTACTTCTGGGTTGAATTGATTTATGCATTCAAAAATGCAATTTAAGTAATGTAAAATTGTGATTTCACCAATAATTATGATTCCAATAACAATTACCCAACAATAAAAAGCTACAAGGAAAGCATAACCTTTTCCCTCTGGGTTTGAGCTCATAACCTCCAAAATGGAAACACACGTTTTTAACCATAAACTCACTTAACCTATAATAAAAATAGAAGAAATAACAATGTTGATTACCAAGTACTAGTTTGTAACAAACCAATTCTACTAGACTCAAGTAAAACAATAAACAAAATAAGAGATGGGATGGGATTGGCATCACTGTTTCAAGATCCCTTTCAAGATTTTACTTCACCCCTACACAATCAATTTGAACATTTATAAATTTATGACTAGCAAAAGAGCATTAGTTCAAGAAAACATATTACTTCACTGATACAAAATCAATTTGAAAATTTATAAATTTATAACTAGCAAAAAAAACATTAGTTCAGGAAAACATAATAAGAGATATATAAGTAGGGCATAGAAAAGCCAAAATTTCTTGGTTTTAAATGCTCTTTACAATGTAGTAAATGGTTTTTTCATTTTATTCTATTTACATCACTATTTTTCATAAGATATGTCACATTTTCTCTTTCCCACAAAATTATGATTTGGTGATATCCTCTGTAACCTTCCATTCAAAGGAAACTGATACTTTTATACTCTTCTCCATTGAGCCAATAAGATTTTGTCCATCTTGACCAAAAATGGTGATGCCTTTTTACTTTTCTCTCCTTGGAGAAGGCTCTGTAAATTTCAATTTCGTAAACAACACTTCAACATTATCCCCATTCAAGTGTCAACAGAAAGCATGATGCATAATGACTAACAAAATTATCTGAGTATGAGTAGCTAGGAAAACCTAAACCTTTGAGAAACAATTGGACCAACAAGACAAACATATAGATTCAAATATTAATCAACTTATCATAAGAAGTGCTCAGCTAAGATTTAAACAAGAGCAAAGCTAAATATATATTTGTATAATGGATATATGATCATCATAACTATTTATAATGGGAAGTGCATGGGAAGGAAAGAGAGAAAATGTAAGACTTCATGATTTACCTCATACTTTGTAACCAATGATGCCCAAAGTAGATTTGCACTGCTCTAGACCACGATCAATTTCATGCTCCAACAAAGATGTTGATATCTCTTCCCAGCATACCTTTACATTCTTTGTTTTAGACCAATTTTCCATATTCCTACGCATTTCAATCAACTTCAGAGTCTCACATTGATTCCATTTGTGGTGCTTCTTGGTTGGAGATATAATTGACGACTCAACGTCCAATGTTTCGGTGTGTACCTTAAAAACTCCATCAACACATTTCTCGTTTGATACTTTTGATGTATTAGACAATATTATAGAAGGCATTGAATGAGATACACGATCAATTCTTTGTTGAATTTTATAACAAAAATAAGGTGTTGTTGATGCTACCATTGATGTGTTTTTTGCTCCTGAACAACAAAGTTTCAAATATCAAAATCATAGAAAAAGGAACATTATAAATAAAATCAACATCATAGTTAGTGGACCAACTAAATGATTATGTACTCAATTAATTTCATAACTAACAAATAACATGGAAATCTAGAACAAAGAAACAATCCCTATAAAAATTTGAATGTCTATTCGGGACATTCCAGAGTTTGAGCCCTTTTGTTTGTTTTATGGACATGATCACTCTCTTCTGGGAAAGCTCGACAAGTCCAATTGTTGAAGAAAACATATCCTACTCATCTTCCTAAATGATCCAAACAAATTTTTGTCGACTACATATGGTTTATGTTGGTGATATTTATACTCAGGAAGTGAAACTAAAAGTATGATGCACAAGTTGTCTCGACTCTCCACAAGGGAATATCATGGAAATAAGAAATAAGTGGGACTTTAACAAACTTGATCCAACATTTTCTTTGTGTTTCATTTTTTAATTTGTTGTGTTTCCCAAACTGATTATACTCCGAAAGATACTAAAAAAAATAAAAATTGACCCCAAAGTCCCAATTTTTAAGTCATTTTTCCTAACCTTGAGGTGTCAGGGACTATAATCGGTATGCCACTTTTTTTTCCTATTTCATTTGATAGAAATCAATATTTTTAAAATCTTTTAATCTAGGTTTTCATACTACTGGTATGAGCTATTTTATTTTTTCCGAGGACTTATTTTTGTTAATCAAGTGGTTTGAAGTCTTACTTGACGTCAGATCGAAGAAACTTTCATTTATCAATACATTTGTTATATTTCAAGTTATGAAGTTAGGAGAAATACTAAAATATTAATGTTAAGACACACAAATGTATTAATGCTTCTCATACATTTTCTTTTATCAAGTTTTCTCGTACAATAAAATTTTTGCTATTCAATTTTTCCAATCACCAGGATGGGGAGCCATACTGGAGCATTTGATGAGACAATTATTGCTTTATAAGACTTGTTTAAATATTTCCCTCATGCTTGTTTATTCTATTGCAAAAAAACTAGAGTGAGTGAGTATAGCACGAGACATTGAATTTACCAATAATTTAGGAATTTACTATATAGTTAGATTACCAATGAATGTTGTTTTGTCTTTCAACTGCTTTGCACAAGGTTAAGCATATTCAATCATAGTTGTCTACCATGAACCTACAATATGTTTGATTTTAAATATTTCAACCACTAATTCAAACCTTGGATGGACTATGTTTCCCAATCTGAAAAAATATAACATATTCAACCCATTTGTTGAGGGAATTTTTTTTTCTCTTAAATATATTATGCCTACTTAAAGAATAATCGATAAAAAATTATCTACAAGCTACAATGGATATTCCATTAGAATAGTTCATCACAACAAAACTTATAATTATCTGAAATATTATATTATGCAATTTGTTTCCTTAGACCCCATATTAATTATTACTAACTTATTACTCAAATTTATGAAAACAACTGAAATATGAAAATAAAAGAATAATCAGATGAAGACAACATCCCCACAAATGAACACAAGATATATCTCATCCAAGTGGATATCGATGGCCACCCACCTATTCCAACTGGCTCACATACATATGTCATCTTGGCAGTTTCAGTTTTCATCTTGGCAGTTTGTTTCTAGCTTTTCGGGTCCTAAACTTCCAGGGCTGTTTTGAGGCCCAAAACTGCATTTGTTGGGCCCACCACAATCACACTGTAGACGAAGTCAAAGTGTGATGACATAATGTGTATTCCTCGGATAAAATTTCCAACGAGCCATCGTGCTCTTAAAACGAAGATCGTATGCAAAATTTACAATCTCGGGAAGTTGATGTACCAACTTACCCCAACGGGGCCCACACGACTTTTGGCGCTTCATCTCCTAGGGTTAGGTTTTTGGATGTCTAGGGTTTTTTCATTCATGTTTGATGTAAAAATTCCTTTGGAGCCTCTTTGTACTCATCTTCTTGCAAATGAGTGCAACCGTCACATCTCTTCTCAGAGACAAGCCACAACCATTCTAGCAAGCTTGTTTCAGTCTGCATTTTACAATTTCAACATATTTCTTTATTGAATAGATGCCAAGTTTTATCGTCTCTATGTTATTTTTCATTGTATCTCTGTGTTAATAATATAGATCTGTATTCATTTCGTTCTGATCATAAAATCTAGATCAGTTGTATCAGAGCAGTTTGCTCCTTTTCGTTCTTAGTGCATGTCCCTGACAAGGTCAAGGTACAAGGAGTTGGGTCTCGATCTTGTTTCTCTTGAGGACAAGAGCTCTTGCATGCCCAGGTGACCTTCCATTGCGAGAGAAAATAAAGACGACAGGACATGAGATCCTTTCAAATTGTTGCTCGAGGAAGCCCTTGTGCAACAGAGGAACAAGATGATGGATAGTTTTGCGCAAATCCTTCGACGACTACCAACAAGCGATAGATCTTCTTTGAGCATAGGCATCGCCCCCTTCAAGGTACAAATAAAATTTTATATTCCTATATTTGAAGGTCCGATAGAAGAAAATGTTGTAGACAAATGGTTGAATCTACTAGAAGGGTATTTTTCTATCCATAAATTTTCCAATAGAGAAAAGATTACATTTGTGCTCCTCAAAGTTGTCCCCCATGTCAAATATTGGTGGGAGACTTTCTATGAGCAAAAGGAAATAGAGGAACCCTCATTATTTACAATCACACTCACCTGGGAGTCCTTCAGGGATGTTATTAAGGAACAATACTACCTTGTTGGAAGTTACGATGACCTGTATACAATATGGACCACACTGCGGCACGAAAGGGACCAAATAGTGCCATAGTTCAAAAATATCTTTCATACCTTGCACACCAAGATGAGTATAAAAGATTCTAAGCGACATCTGGTACTCAAGTACCGTGATAGTCTACATAGATACATTCACACATAAATGGGGCTTTTGGACATCTCCTCCTTGGGTGCGGCCTATCGATATGTTGTCAAAATCGAGTAGAAACTTAAACAAAAGACACGACAGTTTGGGTTTGGGAACCCTTTATAGCTGAAGTAGGGAAAGGGAAGCCCCAACTTGTAGAACAAAGGGAAGAGAAAATATGGACAACCTCAGGACAACCATTCTAAGCCACAAACAAGGAAGGACAATGGAAAGATGAAGAAAAACATTAGGAAGTGGTGCAACTTCCATAAGATCCCTTGACATAACATTGATGATTGATGCTCAAAGTAGTCATTGGTGGTAGAGGTGAAAGCCTCTAAATGAGATGCAGGTTCCAACTTAGAGTCAGAACTAGAAAAGGGGAGACAGATTACTGATGTGGAACCCAATGTCATTGTTTCTACCATCGATATCCATCCTAATGTACCTAATGAGCTATAAGAGGGCGAGCACCTCTTTCGTTCTCATATGTGGGTGAAGGGTACTCTATTTCACTTCATCATTGATAGAGATAGCCAGAAAAACCTCATCTCAGCGAAGGTCGTCAAGCGGTTGGCCTTGCCGACAACACCGCACCCACATCCATACACCATCGGATGGATCCGCCAAGGAAGCGATCTTTGCATCAGCCAACAATGGCACCTGTCCTACGTAATAAATCCCTTCAAAGATGAGGTATTGTGTGATGTTTATCCCCTTGAAGTTTGTGATGTTATTTTGGGAAAAACTTATTTATGGAAACGTCATGTTGTATATGAGTCTAGGCCTTGTAGTGTTATTATTACTTTGGATAGGAAATTGTACAGGATACGCGAGGTAGTCCCACCTACTGTCATTTCCTTGATCTCTTCCAAGAAATGCAGGAAGGCCATCTCTTAGACTGAGAAGTTTGTCTTCTTCATGATTTTATCTCAAATTTAGTGGAAGGTTGCAACCACATTCATGGCCTTTGTGACCAAAATCTCCACACAACAGAAACAAGAGGACAAGTTCGTGGAAGAATACAATGACATCTTCTCCTCACCCACTGGTGTACCTCTACACTATCAGGTCCATCATTCAATAAATCTAACCCCCAATGCACCTCTACCTAATGGTCCAGTCTATTATCACTCTCTGTTAAAAAATGAGAAGATCAAGTGTCAAATCCAAGAATTGCTCTAAAAGGGGCACATCTGACCCAACTCATCACCGTATGGAAGTCTAATTGTGCTTGTGCAGAAGAAAGATGGTACATGGCGAATCTGCATCGATTACCAAGCCCTAAATAAAATCACAATCATGGATCGATACCCAATACCCCGAATCAATGATCTCCTTGACCAACTCAAGGGGGGCAAATACTTCAGTAAGATTGATTTAAAGTTTGGGTACCACCAGGTCCTAATAGAGCAAATACATGTATGGAAAACTGTCTTCAAGTCCAAAGAAGGTCTTTTTGAATGGTTGGTCATGCCCTTTGGTTTGACGAATGGACCAACCAATTATTTTTTGGTGGTGTATTTGGATGGCATCCTCATCTACAACAAGAATTGAGCGGAACACTTGCAACATATTCAACAAGTTTTGCACACTCTGCGACAACACAAGCTATATGTAAATCTGGAAAAATGCTCCTTCGACATGGAAAAGGTCCAATACATAGGGTACATTGTTGATGAGCAGGGGGTGCATGTGGATCCAACCAAAATCTAGGTCATTTGTGACTATCCATCCCCAACCACACTCACTGAACTTCAAATATTTTTAGGACTTTCCAATTTCTATCATAGGTTCATGTTGGGAATCTCCCATATTGCATGGGCCCTCAACCAAGTAACCAAGGGTGGTGGTAAGATAAATTTAGTGTGGTTACTGTCACAAAAACAAGCGTTTTATGATTTGAAGCAACACTTGTGCTCATCCCCTGTGCTTTCATTACCTAACCTGCAACAACCCTTTGAGATCAAGACATATGCTTCAGACTATACTGTGGGCACAATTCTCAATCAGCATGGGCACCCCATGGCTTATCATAGTGAGACACTGTCAGATGTCATCCGTAAGTAACCTACTTACAACAAAGAAATGTACTCCATTGTGAAAGATTGCTGCCAGTGGAGGCATTACATTCTCGGGAAGGTGACAGTCTTCCACACTGATCATAAGTCGTTGCATTTCATGCATACCTAGGGAAAATTGCAGAATGATCGCCATCAGAAGTGGTCCACATAGTTGCAGAAGTTCCATCTCAGCATCAAGTATAAGACATGAAGCACCAACCGCATTGTTGATTTCCTCAACCACCCTCCAGTTGCAACACGTACCATGGTGCTAAAATATTGCATCAACGAGACCTCTGGATGACCCCAACTCTATGAGAGATATCTCGACTTCAATGCTACCTACTAGACATTGGGCGTAAACACAATTGTCACTAATTTCCATATTTAGGATGCGTTTTTGTGTCATCTGGTCCATCTTTGTGTTCCATCAAGCGAGCGAGAGAAGATGAATTGGGAAGCCTACTACAGTTGAGTGGAAGGACACTTCGGCGTAGAAAAGACAGTGGTTGTGTTGCACCACTATCTATGTCATTTCCAAATCAGCCATTAAGAAATAAGGAATGTACTCCCATCTGCCTACTCCTGAAAGGAGTTGGGAATCCATCTCGATGAACTACATGTCGGGCCTTCCTTCAACCAAGCAGGGAAATGACTGTGTTTATTTGGTGGTTGATTGTTTTTCTAAAATGGATATTCTGACCACCTGCCATAAGAGCATCACAGGAGAGGACATTGCCAAGCTCTTCTTTGAATGAGTGTACATTTTGGGATACTTCAAACAATCGTCTTAGATCAGGACAACTATTTCCTCAACACATTCTGGTTGATTCTATGGTCACTACTAGACACCAAGCTCACCGAATCCACTTCCTTCCACCCCCAGACGGATGGCCAAACCGAGGTCGTTAACTAGATGATCATGCATATCCTGCACATGTACAATTCCAAGAATCTCTGCATCTGGGATAAGAGTCTTCCCTATGTTCAACACAACTACAACAAATCCATACATATGTCCACTGGCCATAGTCCCTTTTAGGTGGGTTTGGGATTTCAACCATTGGGTCCCATCGACATTGCAATACCCCTTGCGGCCAACTAGGAAGACTCGTCCCATGCCCAAAAGATGACAAAGCTACCTGGTTCATGAGCGGATCCAACATATCCACCAACAGGTTCATGATATTTTTCAGAAGTCCAATGCCAAGTACAAGCAACGCCATGATCAACACTGGGTGCCACACAAGTTTCAAGTTGGGGATAAAGTTTGGTTTCACTTGCAGAAAGAATTCCTTACAGGACCCCATCGAAAGATTCGTCCACTCTACTATGGATATTATACCATCACCAAGGTTGTGGGTGACAATGCTTTTGAGCTCAACATTCCCCCCTTCCTTGGCTTGCACCTAGTGTTTAATGTGGACCTCCTTCGACCATACTTTCCACCATTATTGGACACCTCAGAGGTAGCAGAACAGTTGACACCGACATAGATCAACCCTAAATGCATGGAACATGCATCCGTTGATCAAATAATGGACACATAGGTCAAGGGAACTCACCAACAAAAGTTTCATCTTTATCGTGTTGTCAAAGCAGGGAAACTCCTGCACCAAGGCAAGTGGTTCACCTGGGGCCAAATTCAACAGAAATTTCCTCATTTAATGGGGGAACTCAATGCAATGGAGACCATTGCTTCCTAAGGGGGAGGATTGATCCAGGTCGATATTGGTGTCCACCCACCTATTCCAACTAGCTCACATACATATGTCATCTTGGCAATTTTAGTTTTCATCTTGGTAGTTTTTTTCTAGATTTTTGGGTCCTAAACTTTCGGGGTTGTTTTGAGGTCATAAACATCATTTTTGGGGCATGCCATAGTCACACAGTTTATAAAGTCAAAGTGTGATGGAATAATTTTTATTCCTCGGATGTACCTTTCCAATGAGCTATCATGCACCTAAAACGAAGATCGTATGCAAAAGTTACAACCCCGGGAAGTTGATGTACCAACTTACCCCAATGGGGCCCACATGCCTTTTGGTGCTTCATTTCCTAGGGTTAGGCTTTTGGATGTCTAGGGTTTTGGAATTCATGTTTGATGTAAAAATTCCTTTGGAGCCTCATTGTACTCATCTTATTGCGAATGAGCGCTACCATCACATCTCTTCTCAGAGATAAGCCACCACCATTCCAACAAGCTTGTTTTAGTCTGCATTTTACAATTTCAACATATTTCTTTATTGAATAGAAGCCACATTTTACTGTATCTATGTTATTTTTCATTGTATCTCTGTGTTAATAGTATATATTTGTATTCATTTCATTCTTCTCATAAAATCCAGATTAATATCCTGGAGAAAATCTAGCTAGAGGGTGAGGCCTATGCTCTGCGCTCCTTTCTTTACTTATGAAAAACAAGTACACAGTAAAGGGTAAGTTCACTATGCAATTTCCTTTGACACTATGGTATGAATGGTTGCTATATAATATCCTACCTCCTTTGTTATGTTCTCAAAATAACACTCTTAGATGCTCTTCTCAAGTATGGAACAAGTACAATGCTAAAGATTGAAACATCTTCTCTTCCTAGTGGCCAAGTATTTAACATAGCCTCATAGTCATCTAGGGTTGGGGTTTTTGCATCCTCAACCCTCAATTAGTGATAAGGTTTTGGCCCTTCTAGAATATTCTTGAAATTCCACACGTGGATAGCCCCACATGTGTGAGTAATGGAGGTTGATGTGGCATCCACTCGTACCGTGGTGGTCAATAAAGTAGGTCAACTTACAAGAGGCATAACTTCCATATACAAGTTTCTATTGAGGTGATTTTCACGCCCTTGGAAAGATATCAATGTGTAGAATAACATCAAGGGGCCATGTTCTATGATCACAAAGTTTTGACCAAAAAAAGTAGTTTTATGCATAAAAATGGATTGGGAAGGCTCCCGACCCCAAATCTTCAAGCTAGGACTTGCCACTAAGATGTGCCCTTGCAAACCAATTCCTCAAATTTTTCCACCCATAAAGTACCAAGATAAATGACAAATTATATAATGATCCAATCTTAGATCAAATGAGCTATTGATTATTATTGTAATTTTACCCTCTTCTTTCTCATTTCCATGTACATTTAGGCTATGATTTCTTTGCGCTCCCCTTTATCACAAGAAATGCAAGTTCTCTCGGGCCAACATCATTTTTGTAATCCAACCTCCCAAGAAGAGTGATTTTAGTAGTCATTCTGAGAATGGAAATTGCACCAATTGTATTCAATTGTCTTTTTTTTTTCAACACTTCCAAGGTTTGCAAGGCCCATAGGCATCCATAAGTAGTTTGAAATAGTTGTGCCAAATGCAATTGCTATGCTCTGTGGTCAACACTCTAAAGGACTTTTGCAAGGCATGCATGCTACTATTGCTCGGCTAGAATTTTCTAAATAGCCACATACTATTATAAACAAAGCTAATATTTGAGACAAGCTCTTAGGGCACTATGATAATAAGATATGAGATAGTTTTTAATATTTACTTAATTGTAAGAAGCATGCATGGTGTTTGCAAGATTATTATATTGTGTTAAATGCGTTTTCACTATTCTTTTTGGTTTATACTATAAAACATTTTCATAATTATATTGTGTTGAAATGCGGTCTTTTCGATGTTTATTTTGTTTCATTGTTATTTATATATTTATATCATTTTTTAAAGTTATTTTAACTAAAGTATTTATTTACAATTCTAACATTAAATTATTATTATTTTATTATTTTTTATTTATATTTATGTTGATACACATTTCTTTATTGAAAAGTTATAGATTAAACAAATTTTTAATCAGAAATATGCAATGTGGGGGTGAGATTTAATGAAAGGGAATATCATTTGCCATCTCCACTAAATTAAAGACTATCATTTAATGTCATAACCCTCGTGCACACCACAACTGTCAATTAGTCATTAACATACCTGATTAACAGGGATATATATATATATATATATATA
>ML783846.1:749233-773843 GCA_009831015.1 Picea engelmannii
AGAGAGAGAGAGAGAGAGAGAGAGAGAGAGAGAGAGAGAATGGAACAAGGATTTGGAAAAAATCCTTGGTAAGTAGGTGGGGCTTGAACCCTGCTTTAATTCCACCAAGGTGTCACTAAGAATGAGTTAAAGGAGTAACATACGACTTAGAAATTTTAAGGGAAAAGACTAAGAATTTTTCATGAGAAGAATTGGAAATGTTAAATGTCACACAAATAAAAGGATGGTGCGATGCAATGCGTATCACATGAAAATAGTTTTCGTGCAATACAACAAGTATCAAACATAAAAACAATTGCATGCAATATGATGTTAATTGCCCAAAGAAAATGTAAATGATGTGATATATCGTACCAAAATAATATTGATGTGATACACAACAAGCATGGAATGTTTCCTATGGTGGAATAAAGGACGAGGAGTATTCCTTTTCCTAGAAAAATAAATATTTGGGTGATGTGATAAAGGGATAAAGACTCCCCTTTATCACATCAAAGTAAATATTGTCATGGCACGATAAAAGGGATATGTCACATGAATGACATCTTTTGAAGGATGTAATACACCACAAAGAAGGCAAGATCGTTGTGCAATGTGATCCAAATTATGTCAAGAATGAAATGAAATAAATGATATAACAAGGAAATCAACAAAGATATTGCAAGAAACATAGAGATATAGTAATACACAATTTATATTATGTACAAGAACTGTAAAATGCAGAATGAACTAAACTCGTTAGAATGGTGGTAGTGTATCTCTGAGAAGAGATGTGATGGCTATGTGCATTCACGAGAAGATGATGTTTAAAATGAGGCCCAAAATGCCTTTTTAACATAAACCATTAATGAGAAAACATTAAACATCCAAAAAACCTAACCCCAGATGATGAAACACCAAAAGGTTTGCGGGCCCTGATGGGGGTAGTTGATATGTCAACTTCACGAGGGTATAAATTTTTCATACGATCTTCGTTTGAGGCACTCGATATACTGTTGGAAAGGTATAACCAATGAATAGACATTATAAATGGCCCAATAGATATAAAACATCATTTAGAACCTCGAAATGGCCCCAGAAGTTTAGGACCCAAAAAACTATAAAAACACTGTCAAGGTGGAAGACTCTGTTTTGAGCCAATGGAATAGGTGGGTGGTCACCAATATCCACCTAGATAATTCCTCTCCCCTTAGGAATCAATGGTCCCCATTCAGTCAAGTTCTTGTGGGAGATGGGAAAGCTTTTGTTGAATTTGAACGTTGGTGAGCCATTTGATTTGTTGAAGAAGTTGTCCTGCTTGTACTTGGCATTATCTTGTTGAAGGGTGTCATGAAATTGTTGTTGGAGGGGTTGGATTTGTTCAACCAATCTATCTGAATGATCTTCTTGAGTGTAGAAGGACTCTGTTGGTGAAGATACAACATGAGTAGTTATATCAATGGGTGTTGTAGGATATTTTCACCCTGTAGGAGTTACCTCCCTTAGGCTCTTCCTAGACCTAAGATAGAATAGATATGTAATATATAGAGTTTCCTAGATCTAAGTTACATATGAACAAGATATATTAAAATGTAAGGCTTACCCAAAGTGTGGCGGTTTTCCCTACACACTCCTTAGTTACTAGTTTCTACGAAGATGTCCTTCACCTTTTCCAACTTAGATTTGCACACATAGAGACACACAAACTCTTCACAAGATCCAAATAATCATGCATAAATTAACAATAGATATATCAATGTATCATAACATGTGAGAACATTGATTTCTCTACAATAAAATATAATAATTACATACACATCCAAGTAGAGGGAAACATCTTGTACATATTATATTAATCAAATGAACTTACAATTTGAAGCTCTAACTAGGTTCCTTTCCCAAGTTCTGTGATTAATCTACCAACATAAACTTACTTTTTGTTTTCGTTCCCCTTTTCCATGAGAGACCTCCTTTATTTATAGGATGGTGGAGATAAGATCAAAGGGAAATTTGGATAATAATTCCCTGCCCAAGATAAAAATCTTCGCGAGGTCGAACCACAGAGAATTCATGATTTAATATTATCTCACAAAACCAATTCTAAAAAGGGATTAACATAATCGGTCATGCCCTTGATTCTTTTAGGGAGTGAGCGGTCCCTCCCTGCGTGAGGACATAGAACGACTAACATTTCTTGGTCACATGTTGTAAATGGAAATCCAATGACCATGAAGAAAAGTGAAATAATCTTAGGGGAAACGTGGTATGATGGGGTGGCTTAGACTACTGACCCCTATATGATGCCCATCAAATGATCAGGTGGCAAATAATTGTACAACAATTATAATACTAAAAATTCATATATTTACCTTGTTAGAATATTCAATAATACTGAGGGGGGGTGAATCAGTATAGAGTTATTTCAACAATTTTAACCTTCAAGCACTACATAAGTATTAACCATTAATCATTTCATCCATCATAACATAAACTCATACACACTACACACATATTTTTATGTGGAAATGCTACTAGGAGAAAACCACAAAAACTTTTCTTAAGTAGTTTCAAGATTTTAAAAGAAAAAACTTGAAGGAATCACCCACTCCCTTAGTTTTCCAACACCTACTGGAAGGAGACAAAAATCCCCTTGGAACATTTCAAATGATGATACAATATCAAATCAACATTCAAATACAATCCCAAAATCACTTCTTAAATCTGCATACAAAACAGCTCAGAAATCTACCTCAAATATGAAAACTCGTAAGATTCTCCACGAGCTCAATTTTCCATTCTTGATTTTGAAAATTGGACCTCCAATATCAAGGTCTATTATCCTTATAATGAACCAAGTGGAATTCAATTTGGACCTACCAGGCTTCATGTATAACCATTTTATCTCGAACACATGTTTGGGACTAGTTTCTAGATTATTCACAAATCCTAACTTCCAACAAGTATAAATCTGTACTTGTAATGAATCAAAATCTGAAACCTATATCCAATATTAGTCTATATCTTTTCTGAAATTCCTCCAATTTTTTCTCCTTGAATCATCTCAAAAAAATGTTATAGCAAAAATGGCAACATGACTTGTTTTGAAAAAGAAAACCCCAGTTTTATAAGCCTCAACTTCTACTGAGTACAACTCCAAACCTGTAATGAGTCAAGACCTGAATTTTGTACCCACAATTATCTGCTATCTCTTATAAAATACCTTCAAGTTTTTTTTTTATCTAAATCATTCTAGAAAAAAATTTATATCCAAAATTCCATGATGACCTTCAAAGAAAACCCTAGAACAAATCATCACAAGACTTCATCTTCCCTTGGAATTTCACCCTTCTTCACTTCATCCTCCCTTGAAAACTCACTCTTGTAGGCTAAAATTCACTCCTCTTCCTTAGCTAGGTCGAATTGGTGTGTTCCAAATTCCAAATGAGGCTCCTCTTGTTTATATGAGTCCTCTCCACACAAGGGGGTGCGACCAAGAGTCACAACTTTTGGGTCACACCTCTTCCTTAAGGATGGTTGACCATAGGGGCTTCTTTACTTTACTTTAGGGGATTCTTCTCTTGGTTTTGGGGTATTCTTTACTTGAATTTAGGGGCTTTGCCACTTGATTTTAGGGCTTCTTCAAGGCTCCATTTGTGTACAATTCAAAGTGGGCACGTGGAAACAACGACATGGTATCTCATCCTGTGAGGGCCATGCTTAAAATATACATCAGAAGGGGACCACTTTGGAGTTATATAAACTTATGTCAAGGATTCATCAAGGCTCTTCAAGGTTTCTTCAATTGGACATATCATAATCACTTTTAAAGTATTTCAGGATTTCCTTTAGGGATTCTTCTAAGGTTAACATCAATGACAACGAATTTTACAACAATCTCCCCATTTGGCATCGATGACAACTTGGTAAAACAATCGTGTTGCCCCTATCTTATTGCTATGATCCCAATGATTGTACTGTCTTATTTTCTTCATGTTGATTCCCCTTGTCTTCATGCTTCTAGTTTTATTGTTTTTCTCTCCCTCATTGACATCAATGGAAGACAATGTTCCCCTTTTTGTTCTTGCAGAAGATTATGTAAATCAATTTGGAGCAGAAATTACTCCTAGTCTTTTTGAAGATACTCAAAGGTATCCCTAGGAAGAGGCTTTTTGAAGATGTCTGCAATTTGTTCTTTTGTCCCAATAAACTCCAACTTGATATTGTTTTCTATGACATGTTCCTGCAGAAATTGGAACTTAATAGGAATATGTTTAGTCTTGGAATGCATCACTGGATTATTGGATATGTTTATAGCAGTAGTGTTGTCACAGAGTATCGGAGTAGGCTCATCATATCTCACTTGTATGTCTTGCAGGGTTTGCTTCATCTAGAGAATCAGAGTACAACATGTTGTTGCAATATATTTTACTTCTGTTGTGGATAAGGATACTAAATATTTCTTCTTGCTCAACCAGGACACTAAGCAGTCACCAAAGTAGAAAGATACTCCACTTGTACTTATTCTGTCATAAATACTTCTTCTATCACCTAGTCGAGACAAAAATACAAGTTGAAACCCTAGATTTTGAATCCCTTTATAATCATAAAACCATAACCCATTAACTGCAAGTGGATGCCAACAAAATGCATGTCAATCTGAAACTAGTTCTATACCCATTTATATGCCCCAATCAATTGTCACAAAAAACCGTGCTATTATTAGAGTGAGCACAAATAATTGATTGATATATCCTTTTGAACAATTGAAATGATAATTTTGTAGTGTATAGTATTGATTTAGTTTTTTTTTTATTTGAAAACAAAATTTATAACAAATGTAAAAATAAACCAATGGTGCAAGATAACTGATCTAGAATCAGATCTAGGAGGCTTCCCAGGTCCAGGAAAGGCTAAAAAATGAAAGTTCTCAGAATTGAATGAAATCAATTCCATTGTGACCGTATCCTCATGTTGATTCTGGCCATATATTTACTTTCTCAAATGGACGTTGTATGCGAGATTTATCGCACTCTAACCATTTTCCCAAACAGGTAAAAAGTCAACAGGTCAACAGGAAAAAAAGTCAATGCTGACGTCAGCATGACATCATCATGATGATGTAGCATTGAGACACGTGGCAGCACAACAATAGGGTAGTGACAGGGACCAATCCTGCTTCACCAAGTGGCACATAGTGGACCAATACAACATTGACAAGTGGCATTATGCAGGCAAATGAAGAGGTGCCACGTGGCACCCTGTCACTGGATGGCAGTTTAAAAGTTTTTGGGGCTCATGGGATTCGAGCAAATGACCTTTTTGGTCGAGCAATGCCTTGGGAAAGGTTGATTAGCCAACGCGCCAACACATGTGTTGTGTTTTTAGAACCCACTTTACACTATGTAAAGTGCATGTATTAATGTAAGGGAAAAAAGGGGTTGGGGCTAAGCCCTAGCCCACTGTTTATTATATCACATGTGACCACAATGGATAGTGGCGCAGGTGCCCTGTTTCTATCTACCAGCACGTGCCTTTGTAGCACCTTCCTCCATATATTGCGGGGGGCTATGACCACAGTTTGTGCAAGTTTTATGGGCACGATCCCATTAGAGTACGCCATGTGACCTTTGAGGCGGGGCTAAGGGGCCAACGCACAGCCCTTTGGGCTGGTGCTTGGCCACCTATTTTCCATGTGACCATATTTAAGGGGGCGTGTGCAGGGATAAAGGGGATTAGCCTTATATTTAATTAAATGTGGGGTTTTCACTATACGTTAGTGGATTTTTATTGATTTTAAGCATGTTAATGGAGATTTTTGCCCATTTTGGGGGGATATTGGGTTCTTTTTGAGGCCAGATTTTGGGGGGGAAGTTGGGATATGGTTACCTCAGATCCATATAAACAAAGCCTTCATGAGGCCATGGAGGACATTCAATGTAGAGATATGCTGAAGGAAAGCCAAGCCAAAGCCATTTTTATGCAGGGAAGTTGTTGAGGAGCGCACCTTTGCGAGCCATTTCTAGGAGCTCTGGTCATCCATTTGAGTGTTGTTTCTTCTGTTGGGTTCTAGAGATCTAGGAGAATAAGACCAGATCAGTCTTTTAGCCTTATGGCACTATTGTGATGTAATTATTGAGCTTTGAATAGAAATAAAGAAGCCTCACCCACTGACACAAAGGCCCAGAGACGCAAGCGAGATTGTCGAACTCCATTATCACTTCTCTTGTTATGGTTTGTTGTTCTTCATGCTTATGTTCAGATATGTATATTATTTTATGGATGCTATTTTTCTTCATTAAATTCATCCTCTTCCATTCAACTTCATAAATGGTTAATTAACACATGCTAAATAACTCAACCATTGTCCTTTAAAAGATCTTTTCAGATCAAGTGGTATTAGAGCTAGTTGACATTTGGATTTGAGTTTTTCATGTTAACCAGGGAAAAGCTACAACATGGTGAAGGTGAGATTTTTGAAGAGAATCCATTAATTGGATTGAGAAAGAGAACTTCTCAAAGCGAGAAGATGTCATCAGAAGAGGGACTTTCTCAGGATGAGAAAGAATTTCGAAAAACTTTCTTTTCTATGTCAGAGATGATGGAAGTTTGTACGAGGATTAATTGGAACGGAAACGACCAAATATGGGTGAATATTCAAAGGGAAAAAGTGAAGAAGGAGAGGATCCTCCTTCACCTCCATCATCACCTCCTTCGTCTTCTTCTTCTTCAAGTTCAAGTTCTAAATCCAATGCAAAGAAACATGTTCATAAACATAAGAATGAAATGTCATTGTTAAAACTTGATGTTAAATTTCAGTTACCCATATATGATGGTGAAGTTAATGCAAAGAAACTTGACAATTGGGTCAGACAGGTGGAGGTTTACTACAATGTGCAACAGATCAAGGATGAGGCCACACAAATCAAGTTGGCATCTTTGAGACTTGCAGGCACGACTCTCATCTGGTGGCAAAGAAAGTTGCAAAATGGAAGACAACAAGTGGGTAATGTATTTCCATCGTGGAAAAGTTTCATTTCTACACTTAGGAAACAATTCTATCCTTTGGATTATAAAGAAAAAAAATTAATTGAATGGCAATCTTTAAAACTAAGAAAAGGATAAACAATGCAAGAATATACAGATGGCTTTTGAAAAATGGCATGGATGTTAGATATCCCTTTACATACACAAGAAACTCTTATGAAGTATATAGGAGGTTTAGTTGCACACATCAGAAATATTGTATTCATGTTTGGACCCACTAACCTTGATGAGGTTTTTGTTCAAGCGACATATATTGAAGCAAGGAAAGTGGGTGTATCAGGGGAATCATCTTCAAGGAAAGAGGACAAGAGGAAATGGCATGGGAAAATGGAAAATGCAGTGACGAGAAAGGAAGAGAGGCCCTCTTGCAAGCATTGCAAGAAAGAGGGGCATGATGAGGATCGTTGTTGGGAGTTGCATCCTGAGAAGAGGACAAAGTGGTTCAAAGAAAGGAAAGGGAGGAAAATAGTTGCAACAACAACAAGACCCATAGACTTGGGATCGGATTCAGGTGATGAATCCAAGGTCTCATTGGTTGGTATGACAGGTAAAATTGGTGAAGGCATTGATTGTAGAAGTAACTTGTTTCATATAAGGGTAATCATGTGACACACTAAGATATACACATTAATCGACAATGGATCTCAATATAATCTAATTTTAGAAGAATTGGCTAAGCAATTGGGATTAAAAACACGAGTACATCATAAGTCATACACACTTAAATGGATAAGAAATCATCATCAGATGCACATAACAAAGAAGTGCACAATCAAATTTACAATTTCATCTTAGTATGTGGATGAGGTAACATGTGGTGTAGTGTCATTAAGTGAATGTGGAATGGTCTTAGGTAGTCCATACTTATATGACCGTAAGACAATCTTCTACTGGACAAAGAATCAATATCAATTAACCAAAGCAAGTCAAGATTATGTGGTTCATGCTCATCATGTTAAGGAAAATAAAACACTTCAAACAATGGAACAATTAAGAAGGCAGTGCAAGAAAGAAACAACAACAATTTTTTCAAATGAAGTAATCGATCTTAAGCAAGAACAAGAAATGATTGTTGAATCGATAATCAATCATAGTTTGCTTCAAGATAAGCTCATGTCATGCAAATATTACAAGTATATCAGCTCATTTGCGGTCATGTTTTGGATGCTATAATTAGTAATGTTGTCTACATGGATGATAGTGGCTTTAGTAAAATGTGGCAGGGTTCAAATGGCTAACAATATGCTGTCAGTTGTCATGATTGTGTTGCAGTTGATCTTGATGAGACAGGTGCACAAGACAGAGTTCAGAGACAGAGGACAAGTCAGGTGGCCTATCTCGAGATTATGGACTGGTCACTAATCTTTTGGGGACCAAAAGGTCCTTTAGTGGGGAGGTGTGATCCAGAATCGGATCCAGGAGGGTTCCCAGGTCTAGAAAAGGCTCAAAAATGAAAGTTCTCGGAATTGAATGAAACCAATTCCATTGCGACCATATCATTGTGTTGATTCTGACCATATATTTACTTTCTCAAACAGATGTTGTATGCAAGATTTATCACACTCTGGCCATTTTCCCAAACAGGTAAAAAATCAACAAGGCAACATGCAAAAAAGTCAATGCCAATGTCAACATGACATCATCATGTAGCATTGAGACATGTGGCAACACATCAACAAGGTGAATGGGACCAATCCCACTTCACCAAGTGGCACATGGTGATCCAATACAATGTTGAAAGTGTCATTATGAAAGAAAATGAAGAGGTGCGACATGGCCCAGACATGGGCTGCCACATGGCAGGCTGTCACTGGATGGCAGTTTAAAAATTTTGGGGCTTATGGGATTCAAACCCATGACCCTTTTGGTCAAGAAATGCCTTGGGAAAGGTTGATTAGCCAACATTCCAACACATGTGTTGTGTTTTTAAAACCCACTTTACACTATGTAAAGTGCACGTATTAATGTAAGTGCGAAAAGGGGCTGGGGATAAGCCCCAACCCACAGTTTATTATATCACATGTAACCACAGTGGATAGGGGTGTGGGCACCCTATTTCTAGCCACCAATGTGCGGCTTTGTAGCACCTTCCTCCATATATTGAGAGGGGCTATGACCACAGTTTGTGCGAGTTTTATGGGTGCGGTCCCATTAGAGTATGCCATGTGACCTTTGATGCAGGGCTAAGGGGCCAACGCACAGCCCTTTGGGCTGGCGCTTGGCCACCTATTTTCCATGTGACCATATTTAAGGGGGTGTGCACAGGGATAAAGGGGATTAGCCTTATATTTAATGAAACGTGGGTTTTTCACTATATGTTAGTGGATTTTTATTGATTTTAAGCATGCTAATGGAGATTTTTCCCATTTTTGGGGGATATTGGGCTCTTTTTGAGGCCAGATCTTGGCGGGAAGTTGGGAGATGGTTAGCAACCTCAGATCCATATAAATCAGGCCTTCTTGAGGCCATGGAGGACATTCAGAGTAGATTTATGTTGAAGGAAAACCAAGCCAACACCATTTTTATGCAGGGAAGCTGTTGAGGAGCACAACTTTGCGGGCCATTTTTGGAAGCTCCGGTAATCCATTTTGAGTGTCGTTTCTTCTGTTTGGTTCTAGAGATATGGGAGAACAAGATGAGATCATTCTTGTAGCCTTATGGAACTGGTTTGATGTACTTATTGAGCTTTGAATAGAAATAAAGAAGCCTCACCCATTGAAACAAAGGCTCAGAGACGTAGGCGAGATTGCCGAACTCCATTATCACTTCTCTTGTTATGGTTTATTGTTCTCCATGCTTATGTTCATATCTATATATTTTTGTATGGATGCTATGTTTCTTCATTAAATTCATCCTCTTTCATTCAGCTTCATAAATGCTTAATTAACACATGCTAAATAACTCAACCATTGCCATTTAAATGATATTTCCGGATCAATAAAAGGCCATAACCATAACAAACCCATATAAGCAAGACCATAATGCATCAACACTGGTGAAATCTGTAACTTCATTCAAAATTCCCCTTTCCTTTTAAAACCAAACTGTATCATCAGTTGCAATGAAAAACCTATGTCATAAGTATCATTTTTGTTCGAAACCCAGTGATTGTTATATTTCATATTAACCCAAAACACATAATAAATCACCGTTCACAGTCTCTTGAATATTCATGCATAACACAGAGTCACACTTATAACACACATACAACCTGCAATTGATCTTGAGCCAATATTCAAAATTATTTAAGCAAAGTAGCTTATTGAGTCCATAAGAGTAAAAAATGTCCATACCTATCCAAGTCAACTAAATAACCACGAAAGAATAGCCAAAGATCGTTATCCAACCACCAATGTGAGCTTTAGGATCCAAAACCCTCAACTAACAACATCAAATCATTTCCAAACAAGTAACAGTGAAAAAAGGTGGTATACCTTAAGAAAGAAACCCAACAACGAATGCATTAAATCCTCTTTTAGTTCACGTCCACTAGTACATATGGGCCCAAAATGCGATGAAATATTTCCACATTTCTATAATTTGTGGAAAAATGCATTAAAATTTTGCTTTCTTTTTTTTGTTTTTTTTTGGTGCCCACGTTCGTCAATATAGAGACAGATTCAAAAAACGATCTCTATATCCATGAATTTTCATCGCTATAACGACACTTGTGCCACATGTGCGAACCACATGTGCAGTCCAACGAGTACTGAATTTTTTCAAGGTCAAATCATTTATTTTCATCGCTATATCGACAAGAATCGATCTATAAATACATGTCCATAAGACAAATTTCAACAAATTTTCTATAGTTGCGACAATTTTGCTCATGATTGTTTGAGCCTTGATTTTTTTGTCATGTACTGGTTTAAAAAATCCAATTATCGATCTACATAGCTTAGATTTTAGACTTGCGAGGTTAGTATTTTTAATTTTTTTGTCTCTTTTAATATAAATCTATGTTAAGAAATTTTAATTTCAAAATTTTTTAACACGAATGTTTTAACCAAATTTAATTTTTTTCGAAATTTAGCATTGCTACATATATTTCATGTGATTGAACATCGAAGTATATGAATTTTTAATTTTTAATTTTTTTTTTAAATAATTGTTTCAAAATTTAGCATTGCAACATATCTTTCTTGTAGTTGGACCTTGAAGTATATGAAATTTTAATTTTTTTTTTTCAATGTTTTAACAAAAATCAATTTTTAAAATATTTAATTGGTTCTTATAGGAAATTATCGTGTCAAATGAATATACTATGAATGAAAATGCAAGGAGGCTTGCTTAGTTTAGAGCAACATTGGAGGTGAAGGGCGATGGAAAATGTTATTTCCCTTACAATGATTGCAACGGGTTGCAAACAAGAAGAATTTTAATAACAATAACTGAAAAACATTATAGGGATAAGGGACATGCTGAAGGGGATTATGAATATCATCCCTTGGTAAGACATTATTCATTATATAATTTATTCTTTGTAATAGTGATCATGTCATGTATTTGTCAAATCTTTTGTTGTTTTAATATATCTTCTATACACACTAATTTTAATACATTGTTTGTAAATATAAATACAATGCCCCCAAAATGTTGACCGCTAGAGAGTAATTTTCCAAGTAGTAACAAAAATACTACTTTACAAGGTGAGGAACATGGATATCAAAATATTGAAGGTAGATTTTTTAATGATGATATGGATGAAGATAATGTTATTGATAGAATGCAAGAAGATAAGATACATAGATTGATCCAAGACACATTTTCTCTAATGGATGAGGACAACTAGGATGATATTCATGATGTTGATCCTCTACTCAAGAAGTCACGACAACCTCTTTTTGAAGTCTCCACAATAAATCTTCTATGTGCTATATTTTTGTTGGTGAACTTTAAGGTTTTGAATGCTTTATCAAACACCTATCTCACACAGATCCTAAGGTATGTAATGCATTATTTATGTCATGCTGATATGTATATAAAGGTTGACTATTTTTCTATATTGTTATTGTTAATTATTTTGTAAAGTAGGGATGTGATATTTATGATTAATATTGTTTACATTGACTTTTTTTTTTGAATAGTGTATATTGTTAGGTGAAGTTCTATTACCACCGTCAAATATTTTACCACACACATATTGAGAAATATCTGTGATTATGAAATAAATTGGAATGGAGTATCAAACTATTGATGCATGTATTAATGATCATATGATATACTATGGACAATATGCATTAGAAAATGAATGTCCACTATGTCAAATAAGTAGATATCGAACCAATCAAACAACAAAAAAGGTGCCTCACAAAGTTCTTCGTTATGTTCCCATAATTCTACGTTTCCAACGGTTGTTCTGCATTGAAGAACATCGAAGAAAAATGGCTAATGTTTAAAGAAGAACCTCGTACTGTTATACTTTCATTGACAATTGATGCTGTCAATCCATTTGGAGAGCTTCGTTCTACTTACTCAGTGTGGCCCATTTTTGTTATAAACAATAACCTTCCTCCTTGGATGTCTATAAAGAGAGAGCACACAATGTTGGCAATTATTGTTCCATGTATTTAATTAACTTGTCTTTATTTACTTGAAAGTATGACATAATATTCCATTTCTTTGTTTCATGCATGATAATTATATATTTTATATATAAGGACGTATAACTAAATATAATTAATGTATGTTGAACCAATTAGGTAAGTACCAAGTTAAATGTATGAATGTATATATTGAGCCTCTTATCAATGAGCTGTTGAAGTTATGGGATGGCATCACTATGTATGACATCTCTAAACCAATGGGGAAAAAATGATTTCAATTCCATGGAATACTTGCATGGACAATTCATGATGCTCCCGAGTTAACACGTTTTTTTGGTATGTAACTTTCCATTGCACTTTAATATTATATAATTTTTTGAAAATATCATGCATTTTTAAAAATTGTAATCCTAATTTTCTACATTAATTCATATATGTTGTAGGTCTTCAAACAAAGGGTAAATTTGCATGTCCAATTTGTGGTCCTAGGATAAAATATCATCTTTCAAGAATTTTAGGAAAGGAGGTGTTTGATGAGTATAGGCACTTTCTTCCTAAGAACCATAGTTGTCGAACTACCGAGAAAGAAAAATTGAATGGTAAATAAGAGAATGAAAAAAAACCACGAAGAATGACACCTCACCTATGGAAGTTTGAATATAATACAAATCGTCAAGGTATGAAAATTATTTTTGTATCATATATATAAATCTTATGATTTTTTTTCAAGTGAATTTTGTTCAGTGTGGTACCTAGCTATATTGATTAATTAGTGTTAATGTGATTTTGTTTATGTTCCATGAAGGTCGTTAAGGCATGAATGGGCTTCCACGAGGAATGAAAAGTTACCCCATACAATTCAGTAGGTTTCCATACTATGAGCACCTACAAATAGTTCATCTGTTTGATACAATGCATATCGGGAAGAATATAATAGAATTGTTATGGCGAATCTTAGATGGAAGGACTGATAAAGAAAGAATTGGAAATATTTGTAGTGACATCTAGGAAAATAGTCACACATTTCAAAGTGTGATTGTTAATTCTAATGGTGATGGTCGAGAACAAAATATTAGTCTTCCATGGTTATTGACAGAGAAACAAAGCAATGTTGTAAAAGAGGTAATTCGGAAAATTAGGTTTCCAACAGGGTTTTTGTCAAACAAAAAAAATATCTTAATGAAAAAAGGTGATTTTGGTGGGGTTAAAAAACATGACTGGCATACATTCATTAAAGTAATTATTAGGTATATTAAAATATTGGTATACATATTTTTAATGATTTTTTTTCTCTTATTTGGAAGTAAAATATTAATGATTTTCTTTTTGTTACAGTATGTTCTACCTCTATTTCTCCTAGACAGCTTTGACAACAATATAAAACAAGTTATATATGATCTTGGAAAATACATGAGGTAAGTAATGTCGCTTTATATGGAAAATGTTTCTTCAGTGCTTTGTAGCATAACTTATTGACACATTGTTTTTTATCTGCAATTATATATATGCCTTGATATTGCTCAAACCTATTATTTTCTTATGTCATTTGTAGGTGGATTTCATCTAAAGAAATCCATAAGAATAGATAAGGTATTAGAAGAGAGAAATTCCTTAACTAATGTGTGAAGTGCAGAAGTATCTACCTCCAACATTTTTCAATGCACAAGAACACTACCTCATACACCCATTTGAGGAGATTGAATTATGTGGACCAATACACACAAGGTCGATGCAGATGGTGGAGAGGAAGTTGAAGTCATTGAAGGATTTTTTTAGACAAAGATAACATCCTGAGGGTTATACAGTGGAGGGATATATGGTATATCAATGCATGGTGTATATTAGTCAATATCTTCCTAAATTAGCAAAAAATATGAATGTGCCTTGCATTTGGCATCTCGAATCCATCAACAAATTTGAAGGGGAGTTCCTATTGGGAAAAGGTATAATGAGGACCGTGAAAGGTAATTAGATGTTGTAGATTTAATATATTATACATTTAATTTTTCAATTCTATATTATCATACTCATTAATTTATTTTTATTCCATAAACTATATTAAACTTTGCCAATGATAGCTAATTATTGATACTGAATTGTTATTTTTTCATATAGTTGGTCGAGAGTGGGATGATCTACATTTATACATTGAAAACAATCTTGATTGTATGGAGTATTGGATATAATGATGTGAAGAATAATATGGTAGGTTATCATGGGAAGGGGTTAGTAAGATGATTAAAACAATGCATCTTTATCGACATGAATTTCCTAATCTTATGCAAATGGAAATTGATTTATCCTTTTGTTTAAAAGATAAAAAGGAAATTATATTCACCCACATTTTTATAGTTATTTCCCATTATATCAATGTATTTGGTTTGTTTATTTTTTGAAATATATATTTATTAAGTCCATATTATATGGCGTTTACTAATTGGCAATGCATTTTTTACTTGTTGTCCATGTTGCAGTTGAAACAACACAAGGCTATGTGGTGTAATTGTTGTAAATTTCATATCAAAAAGTCGGACGATAAGATGAAAGCCTCAGATTGCAGGATAACTGCATTTTTTAAGGTCACTAATGTTTCCTCTAGAAGTGAGAAGCATCCAGAAGAATTTAAAAATAGGCACTATGGGTATTTGAGGGATATAATTCAATGTGATTTTAATTCCTTTAAAATAGTTTTGTTTGAGGTCAAATGGTACAGGCTACGGATGCATGAACACAATCTTGAAAGAACTGTTATTTAGTATGATAATGTATTTACCATGATTAATACAAGGGCATTTGAACCGGGTACAAAGCCTTATGTTCTTCCAAGTGAATGTGAGCAAGTCTTTTACTCAGAGGTACCAGGTAAAGTAGGTTGGTCATACATTGTTAGATATGATCCAAGAGGAAGACCAATAAAGTATAATCATGTAGAGGAAGAAGATAATATTGAAGAAGAAGATGATGATGTAGATCAAGAGAAGGTGGCTGCAAATGTCTCAGATGAAGAAGTCGAAGAAGTTGATCATCCAAATGTAGCAAACAATGTTCTCATTGATGATATCAATGATGATAGAGAAAATGGCGTTGATGATGATGTTGATATGAACGATCCTTTCAACATTATCGATTCTAAACTAGATCATGATACAAAAGTTGATTTGGATGAAGAAGAAGATGAATGATCTTTAAATGTTGAAATGTATGATGTGAGTGATTATATGCTTTCTTTGATTTTCTATTAATTATATATTTAGTATTTATATGATTTTTTTAAGTGTTTACTTATACACGTTAATTACGTTTTTTAAAGTTTTATGCCATTTTTGTATGTAGTGTGTTACATGCTCCTTATTACATAAAATTAGGTATGGGGGAATTGAGAGTTATGTGTGTGTGTGTGGGGGGGGAATAATTAAATCTTCCACCTTCATGTGTTTCCCCTCTTCAATAGAGAATTAATTATTCTTGAAACCAAGAGAAGCTCATTTGGGTTTATTATATGCCAATTTGAGAAATTATATGTGAAGGTGAGGTGATGAGCATGTTCAAAACAATGGAAATATGGTTCCTGAACACACAACCTGCACACATAGAAACAAGACCAAAACATGAAAGAAGACATGAAAATTAGCCTTGTTGTCGGATTTTACCTTCCAATTTTTGCTTGTATGGACTGAAATTTGACATGCTAGGACAACACACATACATTGATGGTATGGGAGGGTTTCCAGACTCAAACATGAGTCAAACAAATAATTCAAAAATAAAATATTCTTTGTTTATTCTATCAAAATCCAAAAATAAGGCACGTCTGCTCATGTACTTGACCCCACTTATAACTGACATGTGGATGGGGCCAACATTGAAAGTTTTTCAATTTGTGGTTGTATGGATTGAAATTTGACATGGTTAGACTATACACATACAATGATGGTATGAGAGGGTTTCTAGACTCAAACATAATCACACAAAAAATTCAACAATCAAACAACAAGCCTATAGAATAATTAATGTGAATGGGGCCAATGCTGAAAATTTTCCAATTTGTGCTTGTATGGACTAAAATTTGGCATGGTTAGACTAGATGCATGCATTGACGGTATGGGAAGGTTGTTGGATTCAAACATGACTCAAAAAAACAATTTGATAATCAAACAACAAGCCTATAGAATAATTAATGTGAATGGGGCCAATGTTGAATGTTTTCAATTTGTTCTTTTATGGACTGAAATTTGACATGCTAGAACAACACACATGCATTGACGGTATGGGAGGGTTTTTGGACTCAAACATGAATCATACAAATAATTTGAAAATAAATATTCTTTGGTTATTCTATCAAAATCCAAAAATAAGGCGCGCCTTCTCATGTACTTGACCCCACTTATAACTGACATGTGAATGGGGACAACATTGATTTTTTTTCAATGTGTGCTTGTATGGTGTTAGTGTCCATTAATGTGTAAATAAGGTCAGATTCTAGTCAAGTATGTGTGTTAGGGTTTTAGAGACATACCTTGGTATTTTAAAGACCAAGACATGTCTAGTATCAGTGTGAATGTATATGTCTTCATGAGATCATTTATTAAAGATCAGTCATTGGTCAAGTTTGGTTATAGACTAAGCCTTGTAGTCACATGTGTGAGTCTTTGTTCATTTGAGAAAAATCAGTTTAAATTCATATTTTCATATTCAAGAGGTCTCATGGGTCACATCATGATATAATAGAATGAGTGGTTATGAGTAAGGTTTAGTCATAACAATGCCATTTGATCACATGTTCATAAAGTTCCTTTCTATCATTCAAGGGTCAAATCATGTCATATGGGTCATCAAAAGAGTTTATTGGTTTGCTATGGCATGTATTAGGGTCAGAATAAATCCCTTAGTTACATATATCATTGAAAATACTATCCAACATGCAACTGCAAAGCCTAATAAAGATTAGTCTCCCTTAGAAAAAGAGGATAAAACAATTGTAGAGCTTGAAAGCGAGTTAAAGAAGGCAAATCATGTCATTGCCCACCTGGAGCAACAGAACAAAGAAATGAAAAAAGGAATTTTTGATCATCATATGCATCAGAAAAGACCATTAGATGGCCTCGAGATAGAAAGGAAAGTGTTAAATGTTCAAAACGGTGAAGAATAGAACTTTTACAGCAAGCTCACACTGTGGAAGTGCTGAAGCAACAATTTTTCTACGAAAGTACGTTGCGAAAGTTTACTTTATTCATAACTTTTAAAACGTGTGCCCGTTTCCAATGGAATTTGGAAAGGAGATGCATTAGGGTAATATGAATAAACTCACTTAATTTCAAGTCAAAATACTTCAAGGTTTTCAATAAATGAGCCACCATTACCTACAACCATTTTTAGTTTTTTTCAAAATATGTGAACTTGGTTTTGCTCCAGTTTTTTGTGGAGAAGAATCATAATAATATTAACTTGCTAAAAAAAAAACCGCCCAACCCAGTTCACCAGCTAGGAGAAACATCAAAAAGGATATTTCACTGTGAAAGTGCCTAGTTTTTTGTAGCAAGTAGTCTCCTCAGGCTGCGAAAGTACACTAAACCTCCAAATCAACATCCAATTAGCTTCCAACTAAAGTACAAGTGTCAAATGAGCATGGAGATTCGAAGTACTATTTTTTTTTCATTTAGTTGATGTCTTTAATCATGATTTGTACATATTTAGCAAGTCAAAAACCAATTCCTAGTTTGAAGTAGTTTGTTAACAGTTTGTTAGCAGTTTGTTTTGTGTTAGTTGTAACTTGTCTAAAGATAGAGAACCTTCATGAATTCAACTCTTTTGAGTTATTATGCTATGTATTTATATATATATTAAGGAAAATGATGAAATAGGGGGTTGGATTGGTGTGAGAAAGATCTTGGTGACTGGATGTTGTAATTTTTTTCTAGCATTAATATAATTTTTTCTAGATTAGAAATACCAGAGCTTTGTCCTCAAAGATTCACGTGAAGATGTTTCCTTATGCATGTTATATCATGGTATATGTTCTAATTTATCTTTGAATTCATTTAAATGTTATATTATTTGATATTTGAGCAATATTAGGTGTTGCAAAATTCTTTTACAGTTTAATGCTCTATTGTACATGTTCATATATTCCACCTTTTTTCCACTGAAAACTACCTTAGAATTCATCTTAGACTGATTCTATATTTTAGTTTGAATGTTTTATCTATTCATATCCCATCTAGAATGACATTTAAATTGTCTAAGGAAGTGTTTTCTATCTTGCCTTTGATCAGCCTCTATTCTATTGACCAAGTATCTAGTAGATTTTTGCTCTGAGATATTGACTCCATGCCCAATGGACATCTCACTCTGCTCTACCACACTTTAAAATCCTTCATTCATTAAGATCTATCCATTGAGCTGGAAAAAATAAATTCGAAAGTGTGGCATAGAGAGAGCCCTCTCTATATTGGAAGGGCTAGCTTTTGATCCTAAAGTTGGTTAGAGGTTACCTTTGTGATTTTCCTTTACAACCAAGGAAAATTACGGAGTGATAAATTATGGAATGAAATTTGACATGGTTAGAATAGATGCATGCATTGACGGTATGGGAGGGTTGTCAGAATCAAACATGACTCACAAAAAACATTTGACAATCAAACAACAAGCCTATAAAATGATTAATGTGAATGGGGCCAATGTTGAAATTTTTTCAATTTGTGCTTTTATGGACTGAAATTTGACATGCTAGGAAAACACACATGCATCGATGGTATGGGAGGGTTTCTCGACTAAAAAATGAGTCAAAAAAATAATTCAACAATAAAATATTCTTTGGTTATTCTATCAAAATCCAAAAATAAGGCATGCATGCTCATGTTCTTGACCCTGTTTATAACTGACATGTGGATGGGGCCAACATTGAAAGTTTTTCAATTTGTGATTGTATGGACTGAAATTTGACATGGTTATACTAGACGCATATAATGAAAGTATGGGAGGATTTCAAGACTCAAACATGACTCAGACAATCAATTCGACAATTAAACAACAAGCCTATAGAATAATTAATGTGAATCGGGCCAATGTTGAAATTTTTCCAATTTGTGCTTGTATGGACTGAAATTTGACATGGTTAGACTAGATGCATGCATTGATGGTATGGGAGGGTTTTTGGACTCAAACATGACTCACACAAAAAATTCGATAATCAAACAAAAAGCCTATAGAATAATTAATGTGAATGGGGCCAATGTTGAAATGTTTTCAATTTGTGCTTTTATGGACTGAAATTTGACATGATAGGAAAACAAACATGCATTGACGACATGAGAGGATTTACAGATGCAAACATAAATAAAAAAACCAATTCGAAAATAAACTATTCTATTGTTATTCTATCAAAAACCAACAATAAGGCGCGCCTGCTCAAGTACTTGACCCCGCTTATAATTGACATGTGGATGGGGCCAATGTTCAAAGTTTTTCACTTTGTTCTTTTATGGACTGAAATTTGACATGTTTAGACTAGAAGCATATAATTTGATGATATGTGAGGGTTTCTAGACTCAAACATGACTCACACAATCAATTCCACAATCAAACAACAAGCCTATAGAATACTTAATGTGAATGGGGGCATTGTTGAATTTTTTCCAATTTGTGATTGTATGGACTGAAATTTGACATGGTTAGACTAGATGCATGAATTAACAGTATGGCAGGGTTGTTGGAATAAAACATGACTCACACAAACATTTCAAAAATCAAACAACAAGACTATATAATAATTAATGTGAATGGGGCCAATGTTGAAAGTTTTTCAATTTGTGCTTTTATGGACTGAAATTTGACATGCTAGGACAACAAAAATGCATTGACGATATGGGAGGTTTTTTGGACTAAAACATGAGTCAAACAATCAATTAGAAAACAAAATATTATTTGGTTATTCTATCAAAATCCAACATTAAGGCATGCCTGCTCATGTACTTGACCCCGCTTATAACTGACATGTGGATGGGGCCAACGTTGAAATTTTTTCAATTTATGATTGTATGGAATGAAATTTTACATGGTTAGACTAGACACATATAATGATGGTATGGGAAGGTTTCCAGACTCAAACATGAATCACACAATCAATTCCACAATAAAACAACAAGCTTATGGAATAATTAATGTGAATGGGGCCAATGTTGAAAGTTTTCTTATATGTGCTTGTATGGAATGAAATTTGACATGGCTAGACTAGATGCATGCATTGAAAATATGGGAGGTTTGTTGGACTCAAACATGACTCAAAAAAACAATTCGACAATCAAACAACAAGCCTATGGAATAATTAATGTGAATGGGGCCAATGTTGAATTGTTTTCAATTTGTGCTTTTATGGACTTAAATTTGACATGCTAGGACAACACACATGCATTGATGGTATGGAAGGGTTTCCGGACTCAAACATGAGTCAAAAAATCAATTCTAAAATCAAATATTCTTTGGTTATTCTGTCAAAATCCAACAATAAGGTGTGCCTGTTCATGTACTTGACTCCTCTTATAACTGACATGTGGGTGGGGCCAACGTTGAACGCTTTTCAATTTGTGCTTGTATGGACTGAAATTTGACATGGTTAGACTAGACACATATAATGAAAATATGGAATGGTTTCTAGACTCACACATGACTCACAAAATCAATTCCACAATCAAACAACAAGCCTATAGAATAATTAATGTGAATGGGGCCAATGTTGAAAATTTTCCAATTTGTGCTTGTATGGACTAAAATTTGATATGGTTAAACTAGATGCATGAATTGATGGTATGGGAGGGGTTTTAGACTAAAAAATGACTCACACAAACAATTCAACAATCAATAAACAAGCCTATAATATAATTAATGTGAATGGGGCCAATTTTAATTTTTTTTCAATTTGTGCTTTTATGGATTGAAATTTGACATGCTAGAACAACACACATGCATTTATAGTATGGGAGGGTTTCCATACTCAAACATGAGTGAAAAAATCAATTCGACTATCTTCAAATAAACAATTCCAAATATTTCTTTCAAATAAGCCTACTAGAATTTATGCCAGGGAAACATCATATACAATTTTTGTCAAAATTTCCAAAAGTATAGTTATCTTTATAAAATTGAAGAGTTCAACTAGTCTACACGAAGGAGTTCATTTTGTCTTCCTTGAAGAGACACTGATCATGGAGTAAGCAACGGAAGCTTAGAACAAAGGAGCATGAATATATTCAAAAGAGTGTGGAGGGGTGCTATCATTGATCTTCTAGATCCCATCTTTTCAGCACCACTCCATTCTTAGATAACTTGTCTTCTTGATTGTTCATATCCCTGTAAACATGCATGAAAGAGATGTGAGAGAATGTTGATTTCAGAAGCATATTGTCATGAAAAATAGGGAAATTGTATTCTCCTTTTATCCATTGAATCACAAGCAGAGAGTCTCCATAAATTTGAATTTGAGAAATGCTTTGTTCCCGAGCTGGCATTAAGACTAGTTTTAGAGCCATGAATTTACATAAGTTATTTGTTTCGTACCCAGGCCAACCATCAAAGATGTGTTGTGAGTGGGGGATAGATGTAGAATTCCCCTTGTCCCATCTTTCGGGGGAGGGGGGATCCTTGGGAGGATCCATAAAAAAAAGACCAATGAAAGTATTTGTTTATGACTTCTTCAAGGGAGTGGTTTGAGATACATCCTTCCTTGAATCGAGGAAATGCAATGTTTTAAATTTATCATGTTTGAAAAACGTTATATGAGTATAGTGTATCCCACATATTTTTGAATATTATGTGTTTTCTTTTATAAATTTTTTAGAATTTTTATATTTGACTATATAAAATTTCGATTGGATTTTGTACAGCATTGTGTTCATAATAAATTTCCCTCTATTATTACATAAAGTGAATTAACAAAAATACATTTTTAAGAGTAAACTGTGACGTATATCTTGATTAATTTTACTAATTTTTTGGTTGCGTCATTTTTAAGATATCAAATTTTCCTCTTGTACATTCTTAACCAAGGAGAAAATTTTAAGTTTTAGTAAAACATTAATATATAACACATAATGAAAACAAAAGAAAGGGAAAACCACATGTTGTTTGAAAACATATTCAATGTTGAATTTACCAACATAAAGTGTGACAATTGATGTGCAAGATTTGTAGGATTTTGTCCTCCTAGAAGTTGAAGTTATTTGAAAATCATGCAAAAATGGCGTAGTTGCGGTGACATATAAACCTTCGATCAAGCCTAATTCCTAGATCGAGCGTTCAATTACTATTTATTGCATTTTTTGAGTGGTTTTCAAACCCTTGATTGAGGGTTTAGTTTACCCTATATTGAACGCCCGTGTTGACCACACCCTTGGTTGAGAGTCTACTTTGTTCTCAATTGAGGGTCTGTGCAACATAATCCTTCCCTTGCCTTGTGAAACTGTAGTATTTAAATTCACAGGTTTTTGCTTTGGGGTTCATTTTAGCTGAGATTCAACATATCCATGAATTGTATTTTATTTGTTTTAACTTTAATTCCTTGGGATGTTTGTAATAAATCACATCTTGAATGTTTGGAATTAGAGGTTGTTAGTTGCAATTGCAATGTTTCCTAGGATCTAGATGTGCAAACATCAATATTTGATATAATTTTTCAACTTGTTGCATCAAAAAAGAGGATGACAACATTGAGGCTGGTGTTAATCTAGGGGTGAGGGGAATATAATATCCAAGCTATGGTCTCGGGAAAAATAAAGTGTTCATGAATATGATAATAATATGCATGCTTATTGTTGTTGGAACCATGGAGGCTCATTAATTAAGGCCCCATTGGCTTACAATCATATAGAAAACAATGTCTTATAATGGTGAATAATTTGGGAGGTCTAAGTGCAAAGGCCTCAACTATTTGAATAAATAATGTTGACAACAAATAAAGAAGAAAACATCCTCTTAAAGAGGAAATGAAAGGGGGGTGGGGGTTATTGTTGTTTTCCCAAGGGGGTGTCTTTTGAAGGAAAATCAAAACATATTACTAAGGTTATCATAATGTTGAGGGATGATAGTGGGAAATATCAGCTATGTGTTGTTCAAGATCAAAGATGTTGCACTGTGGCTTCATTGATAAGTACAAGAGCAATTATTGTAGTGGGTTCTTCCCCATGAGTGTTTTCACCTATAAATGCTACTTTCTATTTTCTCTTTATGGGAATGTGTTACATTGTTTTATGGGTTTCTATTTTGGTTAAATTAAATTGTTTTTATGGTTTTCTATTTTGGTTAGTAGGGTTTGGATACATGGAATACACTTATGGAAGATGTTAACTCTCTGTAATTTTCCCAAGGCTGTGGAGGCAGTCATAGAGGCAACATCAAAGATTCTTTGAGTCAAGGATCTAGCCCTCCAAGACTCAGAGAGGGATCTCTATGTATGATTTAACTTTGTTTGTATCCGATATTATGCTAGTTATGAGGTGCATAATTTGTTTTAGATTTAAGGTGTTTGGCTGAAGGACTGCTTTAGAATCCCATTGGGCTATGGGGTCTGTGTTAAAACTTAAGGTCAGATAAACAACTTTTAAAAGGCTTCTTCACAAGGTGAGATAGGCAAGATACTAGATCGATTAAAATTAAATGTGATGGAAATATAGAACAAGTGAAAGGTTCATTTAAGTAAAGAAGCATTTAAGATTTTCTTTAACTTAAAATCAGAAGAATAACATGTAGATTGATAAAAGGCTAGATACAGAGTACACGAGGTAAGTTCGGTTATTTAACTTGATTTTAACAATTAGAATTAGGAAACAAAGTGATGTCAGAGTAAGAAAAAATTAACATAGCAAGAATAACATCACCAATATCCAGACGCAAGAATCTTGTGAATCAATTTGTAATGTCCCCACTTTGGGACATCATCACAGGGCAGAGACTTATGATGACCAGAGTAGCCAGATGGATGTTATAGCGAGTACAGGGGTATTTGAGAGGCATTGTGGGGTCCAGTTGGCATTTATCATCATATTCCATCA
>ML783846.1:784760-816700 GCA_009831015.1 Picea engelmannii
GTGTTTAGACTTAGGATAACATTTTAGTTTGGTGTTTTATTTTTGTTTTTTGAATTATATATATATATATATATATATATATATATATATATATATATATATATATTTGTTTTATATGTTATATGTATTTTAATTTTTGTATTATGTTTATTATATTTCGTTTTTTAATTTTTGTATTACTTTTGTTTTATTAATGTTTGTTTTTGTTTTATTTATTTATTATATTTTATTTTGTATTGTTTTCGTTTATGTTTTATAATTTTTGTTTTAATTTTTTTTTATTTAATGTTTTATATATGTTTTTTAATTAATGTTTTTAATATTGTTTATTATATGTTTTATATTTAATCTTTAATTGGTATTTTGATTAATAAAATACTAACCTAATTACTAATTTAAACAACTAACTTAACTATTAATTATTAATAAGACTAACCTAGTTTATTACACTAATTCAATTAACATTAACACTATTAATTAATCTAATTATTTCTTTTTCCTAAGCTTGTTTATTCATGCAGGGATAAAATTGGTGAAGGGGTGAAGAAATGAAGGGTGAGGGACTGAAGGGTGTAACGGTGGATGAAGGATCCAGTAGGGTGATGGAGGATCAGGCGAAATGGATGGAGGGGGAAAATGGAATCAACCGAGCCCAGTAAACCAGATGTCTTCATCACGAGACCAACACCAAATAAGCAGCCGAAGAATCGAGTTACCTATGATTATAGGACCCCAACAAAAGAAACATTGATATTGAAGACCTTGATCTAAGAATTTAAAGATGTACTCTCACCTTTGAAGAAGAAGAAAAAACATAAGAATAATTCATTAGTGCACCATCAAACATAGATGATAAACCTTGTATGGAAGGACAAATATTTATTATAGGAGAAAAAAAAGGATTCCATGGTGAATAAGAGGTTTTGGAGCTAGATACTTGTATTCAACCATCAAAGTTTGAAAGAAATGAGTCAAGTCAATTTAGAGACAATTTTGGAAGTGTCATCATCATTGATACTTGGACATATTATGCACCAAACTCTAATGTTGAGTAAAATTTGATAGGGTATGTATAGCTCCATAGACTTTAACAGTCAAATCGTTCTGCGGAGGGGGTCCCTTGTCCCTCAAACAAGGGGGTCTTATACACCAATTTGTTGTCTGGCTTGGTCGTGACCTTAAAAGTAGATTATTATTATTATTATTGTTACTAGTGAAAATTTTAAGCAAATATCCCTCGATAATCTATATATTCCTATCCAGTCAACATTCTAGTGAACCAAAGTTCACTCAAGCATATAATTCATCAATTATTAGAAGACATGTTGGCAAGTTTTAGAAACATTGTTTTACTTATTTGACAAATACCATGACAAAATTAATACAATTTGGTAGACATAAGAACTTTATCAATAGAAGAAAGGTTCAACCCAAGAACCATTTAATCCATGATTTGACAAACAATAGCCACAACCTTTGAGATATCCCCAATATCAATGAAAACCATAAACATAGTTGTAAGAAGTAGAACTACTACCAACCTCTATTTATTTATCCTTGGATGATGTTCTTATTCCATATTAGACAAAGATAAATCCATTGAAAGGACATTAAGCTAATGTTCTAATGATACAATCTAAATCACAATCAATTCCAAATTACATGTCAACATCCAACAAACTCAATTCTTTACACCACTTAAGAGAAGCCAAGAGAAGGTGAACACATTATATAAAAGATTCCATCCCATTAGGTAGCTAAAGCCATCATAATAATCCATGTTTTGAAATAATGAAAGATCCCCTAGAGTGGACTGTAACATTGTGGAGAACTTGAAGCATAATGATTTAGGAAAAGTTCAAAGGTTTATAAGAATTACTATATATATATATATATATATATATATATATATATATATATATATATNNNTTATAAGAATTACTATATATATATATATATATATATATATATATATATATAAACTAAATTAAAAACAAATATGATAAAACATAAAAAAAAAAAATTATAAAAAAAAAAACAAATGTCAAGCCCCTGTGCATGCCCATTCAATAGAAAAATACAGTGATAATCGGGTGCCCATTGTAGCTGAGAAAAACCTGGAGCAACTGCTCGTATGAGGAGCAAGGAACAAGGAGCAAGGATCAAAGGAACGTTCACTTCCTAGGGAAGTTTCAAAGAGAAAACTCCTTTCGATAGAGGCAGAGGAGAAAAACCCCATCCGACAGAGGTAGAGCAGTGGATATATTCCATGGACATGCCACCAGAATCGGTAATGTCTCTCCTCTTGCTACTAAAAATGTCTCTCCGAAATCGGTAATTCTTTGTGAAATGTAATTAAAACCCTAGTTTTAACATTAACATCATTGTCCTAAAACAATCCCTAAAGCCCTTGCTAAATGTTGTCATATATCCTATTCCATTAAAGCAAATCCACTTATTCATTTTATTCCCTAGTATTCACAATGGGAAAATCCAAGGGAAAGAAATGAATTGATAAATTTTATCACCTTGCAAAAGAGCAGTGTTACCGGTCTAGAGAATCTTTCAAAATAGTCCAATTAGATACAAAGTTTAGTTTTTTCTCTTCGACCATGTCCCTTCTATATCTCTGTGTGGCCCCTGGTGGATGGATGTAAGTGGAGGTGAAGAATATGCTGGTGGGGAGTCTGATAATGGGTGTTGATTTGGTGCCCATTCACCCCATTAGAGGGGCCTTCTCTCTACAGGAGGACATAACTACCCCAAAGTGCAAGGATTCCATCCATAAATTAATGAAGGAAAATGGATGTAATATTTTAGATGTTGCATTGCACGATGGGTCTCCTAATGTGGGAGGTGCTTGGTCTATGGAAGCCACTACTTAGGCTTCCCTGGTTGTAGATTATTTAAATCTAGTAGTTGAATTCTTGGCACCCAAGGGAACTTTTGTCTCCAAGGTATTTTGATCACAAGATTACAATGCAATACTTTCTTTCTTCAAATAGTTGTTTGAAAAAGTAGAAGTGATAAAGCCAATTTCTAGTCGATCGACATCCACGGAAATATATTTTTGTGGTTTGAGGTATAAATCACCTACTAATATTGATCCACGCCTTCTCGATGCTAAACATATTTTCCACCAAAGGTTGTGTATGTTCTCAAAGGAACTAAACAAAAGAGAAACCGTGGAGGATATGAAGGACTTGCAACAATACAAAAGATCGATCTTGCTTCATATTTTGTTTGGTTATATAAGCCTTTAGAAGCCCTTGGCTCTATTACTTCAATTTCATTTGATGGTCCAACATGTTCTTCCTTAAGGGATCATTCATTTAAAATTGACGAGATACTTATACCACCTAGCCTAGATAAATTCTAAATAATTCTTCCCTATTAGATTATTTAATTTTGGTGGGCTTGATAAGATCTTGATAACACATATTGAATGACATAAATAAGAGTAGGGACTTCATTTATTTCCTTCACTCGTCTTATATTCACACCCATTATTCAATATGGACATTTAAATCTATGCACAAGGGAAATAATGTGATGCAACATACACATGTTTGACACAAAATTGATGCAAAAATAATTCTCCAAGGTGTTTTTCCAATAATAATTGATGTAATATGACTCTAACTTGACGCATTTCATATTTTGTCTCTAATATGACACCTTATAAATTTCACTTTGAAAAATATGATGTGCACAAGGGATACATAGATGAAAAAATGATGCAAATCATGACCTCCCCTCAGGCGTCACATTTTGTGTCATTCAAACTTTTTTTAAATTTAAAAAAATGCACTGAACAACAAAAATAAGGACAACACCAGAGCATGGTCTTGTAGTAGTGTAATTGGAATTTCTTCACATTCATGTTAAATACATTTGCATCTATGGAGGTAAACTCAGTGTAAATGCAATGTCACTAACTTGCTCAACAATTTCTAATGGTCCATTTCTCAATGGCTTCAACTTCTTGGTTACCCCTTGCATCTGCTCTTTATTGAAATAGAGCCAACATTGCCACCAACACAAAATTTATGATCAATACTATGTTGGTCATGTCAAATTTTGTACTTCCTTTTACTATTCTCAAGTCGTTCCTTCACTTTCAAATGTATCTACCTAATGATGTTGATGAATATACTTTCTCTATTTTCCTCCTCTGCATTTTCCATTCACACTCCTTCTATTTCCCAAACACAACATCAAATTTGAAGGTGGAAAATAACCATAACATGACTCAAAAGGGAATTTTCCAATGGAATATTGCACTTCCCTATTATAAGAGTGTTGTAGCCTCCCAACCGTTGTACCAAAGTCTATTCATTATTTTTGTCTTCCCATAAAATAATGGATGTCAAATTCATTTGAATGTTATAGCTTAGTATCCATTATTTGACATAGGGTTGTCCAAAACTTACCCAGAAAACTTGCATCTTGATTAGACATAATAGAAGAAAGCAATCTAAAATGTGCCCACAAATTTGAGAAAAATAATTCAACTACTTCATGACTCTTGATTGCCTTTTTTCAAGCCATCAACACAAACATCTTGTGAATCAGTCCATAACTACAAACACGTAATCACAACCGCACCTAGTCATTGGAAAACCTCCAATGAAATCTACAGAGACACTCTCTCATGGTCTACTAGGAATTGATAATGGTATATACATCACATTTTCCTATTATTTAGTTTAGTGGTGCTACAAAGAACACACACTCAAATGTATTTGGAAACTCATTCTTGCCTCTTAAGCCAATACACATGCCTATGCAAATTTCTCATTATCTTACCAATCCTAGAATATCTAGAAATTATTGAAGTATGAGCTTCTCTTATCAACTAACTATCCCTTATTATGGAATACACAACTTTTCTAACTTGTAAAGTAGCCTATCTTCGAGATAGTATTCATTTTCTTCTGAATCAACTAATGTTTTCTCTTTCAACTGTCAAAAGGAATCTCCATAATCAACATTATTCATATATTCTTGTCCCAGAAATTCATGAGTGAAAGGTTCAAGCTGCAATAGGGTTCCCATAGTTGCAATCTTCTACATGTGTAGTCTTGAAAGCATGATTACAACCTTGTTTGTAATGCCCTTTTTATATTTGATTACTAGGTGGAATTGTTGCAAAAACCACATCCTTTTATACTATCTCGCCCGTTGCAACTTAGTTTGACTCTAGAATATTTTAAGGATGTGCAATCAAATTGAGTTTGTTTCAACTTTATGGTAGGAATGTGGAATTTCCAATGAGTTAAAATATGTATAAATATCTTCAACATTGGACACAATCATCTTTGAGAGCATGGTGGAGTTTCCATGTCAATAATATACTATTTTTTGATCTTGGAGCATGATAAATTGGAATTTCTCCAACCATTCTGAATTAACTCATCGTAAATTGGGTCACCAAACCTAAAAATAATAAAAAACTGTGAGTTTGATAATTGTGTCAAATAGGTGCATCTTTGAGGGTATGTCATGAAAGTTTACAAGGACACATTGTCATACAAGCACAAAAATAGTACCCCTTACTAATACAACAATGGGAATCATGCCTCGGGATGAATATAGGACTTCTAATTTGGAACCCTATGTATGTACATGTAGTGGAGATCTTATAAATAATATTTCTATTCCCTAACCAAAACGAGGGGAAGGTTTTTGCTTAAACACTATAAATTGTTTTTCTTGTTAATGGAGAAGCCGTCATTCCTTGAAACATTTGTTGGAGATCTTTTATATGTTCATGGAATTATCTATAAAATGTTTTCTTTGTTGTTATGATGCATTTGAATGTTGCAAGGTTTGATTCTCTATTTTTTTATTTTCCTTCCTCAATGTTGCAAGGTTTGATTTAAAATTAGACAATGAGAATAACTTAAAAAAATAGGAAATATTTTCCCTGAGTATGTTGTGGCCTCTTGGGATGAGTTGGACCAACTCTATGTTGTGGCCTCTTGTATTCTACCTTTTGGGATGATTTGGAACAACTCTATGTTGTGGCCTCTTGTTGGATCCCTAGAACACTCTACATCGAACATAGTGTGCTGACAAGTTGGGAAGGGATCTATAAATTTAATTTGGGAGATCTTCCTAGTATACCAATTGGGATATTAAACCATGGGGGATATCTTCAAATATATCCCTTGTATAATACACATAGATATGTGGGATATCACCTACCATGAACAAATGTATGGAGACCAATTCTTAAGTCATCATAGAGAAAAACGCAAAAATTCGTTTGCTATATTTGAAATTCCCTCATCACTTCCCATCTACAATCCACCACAAAAAAAGATGAAGTGGTAGTGTGCTACCATCATTTTTTGTTGCCTTTTATTCTAAAGAAGATACCAAATCTACAACATCTTTTTCTTTCACAAAAATGACCTTAGTGGACATGGTATTTATCGGTGCCAATACTTCTGGAGGTGGGATTTATGCCTCATCCTGTTGATGCTCACAACAAATTGCAGCATTTGAGCATTTTCCTTTTCTCTCCATGCCACCAAATCCAAAGCCTTCATGCTTGGCCCTAGGTTTAACTATAAAGGGGTTTACAATCCCTTGGCTTCTATTGCCTAGTTCTTGTCTATAGTAGCCCATTTGTCTCATTAGCTTGGAGCCTATGCCTTTGGGATGCTTTTAAAAATTACCAAAGGAATCTTTCAAAGGAGTTCAACTAATATCATTGAGGTTGGTTCAAAGGTGCCAAACTAGTCATCAAACTGTGCATCCTCATAGTGACAGATGAACCAACACCAAAGGAATCCAAAGCAAGGTGCATCGTACCTGTCAAAGTAAATATCAACCTTAGTTTAAAAGCCAAAGACCTATTTTATCCTAACATCATCCTCATATCTACCTCTTTGTCTCTTGATCAACATCAAGATGCTTGGTTTCCTATCATTTTACTCTCACTTTGTATCACCACACCTAAGATACTGCTATATATATCTTTTGGTGTTGGTTAGACCTAGTCATTATCTTAGATCTTTATCTATGATGAACTTATTCTTTAGACTCCTTTATCTTTCTTTCATCATTACCTAAGAGTTGCCTTCACACTCCCACATTGTACTCACACTGGATGTATCTTTTAGTCCCACTGACCTACTTTTAGTCCCATTGATCTTGTTCCAACCTGCCATGATAGTGGTGAGATATTTTTGGTGTTTTTCTAGAGATTCCTTTAACAAAGGAAACAATTTCCAAGTATATCCTCAAGGACCTCTTCCATGTATGCTATCCCCTTGTCGAACTTATGTATTTTCTCCTTCAAGTATCAATTCTCCTCTTAGATATGAAAATTAATTTGGTCCTTATGTCTTCCAACCTTTCTCTTTTCAATGCCTTACCCATGTTGGGTCTACCTTCTCCTCAAAGTGTTGGCAACTTCTTCAATGTCATTGATTCAACCACTCTCAAACCATTAGGATCCATAAATGGTATGCCTATGGAAACTCATATGTGTTACCAAGACAAATATTCATTACAAACTAACAAATGTGAAAGTATTTGCAATTAATATTGACCTGAGATCAAGCTTCTCCAATGTGAATTCATTACCATAAAGAAATGGCTTTGTGCAAATCTGGTTTCACATCTCTAAAGCATCCTCAAACATATAATCTAAATCTAGAGAAAATATCTCTATGAGAAATAATGAGAAATTAAAATCATGAGCAACGACATAAAATAAGATGACATCAATCTCAAAAGGCCTTACATTCTAATTAAACCATGCTTGTTGAATGAAGTTCACATTTCATGACTTTCAAGTACACAATCACCATCTCTTCCAAAATACTTAGATCACTAACTTATCTTCTCATTTTATTGAGTGTAGGTACGACCAAATAGGTACCTGTCAGATCTATCTTTCTCTACTGAGGATCAAGATATACTAGGAGAGGTTGAAAGTGAGACGTATTGTACTAGATATAACAGTTCTAGATCAACTAGAGTTGAAAAGGTAAGAAGAAGATTTCATAGTCGCATGAAATTTTTTATTGTCGAAGGAGGGTCATGTGATTACGATGATGAGAGAATAGGTGACATTGAGTTGCCCTTGAGGTATAAACATCTAGTGAAACCATGGGTACCTAAGGAGCTACCTCAATTGGACATAGATTTCTTCATCAATGGGATGATGTATCACATTACTCCTCCTTACATGGATTGGGGTTATTTTCCATGGATGTAATAAAGGTCAAATATGACACTATAACTGAATTAATGGAGTATGTCGGACCATGCTACAAATACAATCATTGGTTGATATTGGTTCAATATACATGAAGTATGCGAAGATACAAAGTTGCTGCAAATTATATACCACTAGTAGACAACAATAAAAAAAAGGGGAGACTATTTATATTGATGGAAGGCCAAAAGCTTCCAAAAACATTGTGGGCTTTATAAATAGTACATGACTAGGGACACCAACTAAGCAACCGAATTTCATATTTGAGGGGCATGAAGGAAATCATATATTCGTATGTGCAACAAAATCAATAGTTGCAGGTGAAGAGCTTTTGATCTATTACAATTTGAATAGAATAGATGGAGGGGATGCTACTATGGGGGTGAATATATTATATTCCATTTAACTCAACCTTTGATCAACCACTCTTATTATTTATTTATTTTCATTAATTATCTTATATACCATTTAACTAAAACATTTACATTAATTGTCTTTCTTCTTGTATTGTGTTAGAGTGGTCATGCTCAGATGCCTACACGGTCTGGAGGAAGCTACGAATAGGTAAACTTTGATGTAATCACATTTTTTTATTATTATATAATAGTTTTTAATATGATTACAATATCTACATTTTTTTAATGTTACAATTAATATCATAAATTTTATTGATTGATTTATTGTGCTAGGGTGACCATGGAAAGTCACTTGCAACTACATCCATGCAGGGTGAATGTGGAATGTCACTTGTAGCTACTTCATTCCAGGGTGACCGTGGAAATTCACCCACTGTGATGCATCGGGTAAATGTTAATAGTAACTAAATATGATTACAATAACTAAATTTATTTAATGCTAAAATTAATTTCCTTAATTTTATTGTTTGATGTTCGTAGTCCACACTTGATGTGGATGATAAGGTGATTGAGGAAGAAATATTTTATTCGACAAATCCAATGGAAACTATTAGGAAGGCCCTAAAAAGGGTAAACATAGAATTACTTGGTTTGAATAGTAGAAGACCCATGACAGATGATATCAATGCAAGAATGAATGAGCTGAAATCTCAAATACATTCTTATGGGGTAAGTGGCATCTTTACATAATTTTATCAACTATGACATATATTCTCTTATGATTTTTACTTTTATTATATTTTTTATAGGATCTGATAAAGCCAAGTATTCCTTTTGTATGATTTTTTAAAACCCGTGAGTGGACAACCTACAGAAACTGTTATTGGTAGCAGTGATGCTCTAGTGTGACCACATCATTGAAATAACATACCAGTGAGGCTTTTTGACTCTCATGAGGTTTCCCTTGAATCAAATGGTGAGAATATTGTTTTTTATTAGCACGACATGCTCGAGCAGGGTCATACAAACACTGTGATTCCACATGATGTTGGAGATGAACCTAATGTTGATTGCGAGGAAAGTTATCTTGGAGCAGCACAGGTGAAAAGAATAGGATCACTAGATGTCACATTTATGGTGGATGATGGTTGTGTTCCAATAAAGATACAAAATATTGCAGGTATTTATTAATTAATTGATTGATTTTTATCATGTAATTGAAAAACACATATGTTGAAATTATTTTAAATTAATGATCATAACATTTTTGTAGGAAATAATGTATTCTATAGGAACTTGAATGAAAAGGCATTAGATATTTTTTGCCCCACCATTCACACAAGGTGGAATGGACAAGATATAAATTTGAAATATGAATTGATAAGCCATATGTTAAACTTGTTTGGAAATACCTTCAACAAAAAAGTGGTCACCCATTTAGTTGGTGAGAGTTTGAAATATACCAGGGCCCAATATAGGCAAAGATTGGAAGAAAACCTCAAGTATGAGTGCCCTCCCATGGTTTCAGAGAAAGAGTGGAAGGAGATGATAGAGGATGCAAAGGAGAATTTGCTAAAAAGACAAGGAAAATAACCACGACCTGGTAAAGCAAGGTATGAAAATATCATATTTTTAGTGAAATATGCTCAATTTTTTTATTTTTTTATTTTGTTTTAAATAACAATTGTGACATATAACTTAGGTTTCCCAAACATCTCAAAAGCAACAAAGGATAGAATTTAAAAGAACAAACAACATAAACTGGGCCAGGGTGGTGTTGAGATCAATTCCCGCATCCGAAATTTCCCTCCCATTTTCTAATGTCCCAAATTCTTTTGTCCATTTCTTTTCCCTCTTCTATACTTACCAAAATTCCCCTTTTTTTTTCTCCCTTCTATTGTCCTTTTATAATCACTATACTTAGTATCGTTTTAAAAAACGATGGGTTCGCGGGTTGGCATTGTTGGGCACAGGACAACTTGGAGGGAAAGGCACGACGTTGGAGGTGAATGCACATGCAGAAGACGACGGGTTCATGGGTTGGCATTGTTGCGTGTAGGACAAATTGGAGGGAAAGGCATGACATTGGAGGTGAATGCGCATGTAGAAGGATCAACATGTGTAAAACAAATGCGCATGCAAGACACACATGCAAGAAGACCTAGTCTGTATAGGGTTAGGGTTTTGGTAAGAGAATGTAATGGTTGGAAAGACAAAGATATGTATAAATAGGTATTTAGGAGGTCTAGGTAAGGGGAGTTGTTGTTGGTAGGTTGAAGGGTAGCGTGTTCAGCCATTGCTAGTAGTTGTTATTGCTTAATGTGACTGTAAGTCCGATCTAATTTTGTAAGCTGTTGAGATGGGGAGACGAATAAGGGTATATCTTGAGGGTTAGATCATAGGTTGAGGATCCTGGTGTGATCTAGTCCACCTCATTGTAATATCTTGACCTATTTTGATAATATTTGTAATACGCGTGGTGCTATAGGTCGAATCAAAATAATAAAAAGAGAAAAATAGCCAAATATTTATGGACGTAGCCAAGGAGGGGTGAACCACACTAGACCTATGTTGTGTGACTGAATGTTATGTATCTTCTTTGATGTTGATGATTATATGTTAGATAAATGAATGAAGGAATTAGTTATCTCTGATATTTTACTTGCATGAGTAAGAATGACAGTGTAATGAATCTAGATGTATGAACTAGTGAATGATAAAAGGTAACTGAGGTTAATCACAGATCCCCATTCATTCCTAGGCTGTAATCACCCATAGGAATATCTCAGGTGAGACTGTGTACTGCACCCTGTGTACTACGTTGCCTTCTGGTTTACTAGGGGGCGGCGGTAGTTTTAGAGGGATTTTGTTGGAAGCTTGTTTAAATATGAACCTGGGTCAACTTATGATATTAAAGTAAGGTAAGGGTAGATAAAGTAGTAGCCAACAAATGGTTTTATTTCTAGTTGGAACCGAAAGGGATTGCGTGAAGGATATTTGTTGAAGAGTAGCAAATATTTGATGACAGAATGTTAAAAGAATGTAAATATAAAGGGGGATGTTGAGACCGTGGAACCCAACGAAGGCAGAGATCGAGAGATGGTTGAAAACAAAGGAGCTAGAATTTGCACAAAAAGATGACAGAAACCCGAAGTTAACACCATGTAAATATCTGGACAAATACGTATTCAACGACTTGCATGAAGTATTTTTCTGTGATTCCTCGCACGTGTTGCAGGAGTGGATATTGAGGTTGAAAGACAACCACCCTACAAATTGGATCAAAAAACTAGAATGGAATCCTACTAATATCGTGCAGTTAAAACAAGTTGACAATCAGTTGACGCGTGCAGTAGATTTCTGGTTAGACAACATTGTTGCAGGATTTATCACAAAATTTGCAGTAGATATTGCAAAGTCTTATTGTGCATCATAGAAAGAGTTCCTGAAGGGACCTTGAGGGAGGTATATAAGATCGTTGTACATTTCCATCAAGATGTTACTATATAACAAAGGTGTAATGACAATGGCCTCAAAAAACTAAACATCCCTGCGTGCATGGGGGAAGGGGGGAAAGCACTGACAAGAGATGGAGAAATGGAGGAAAAGATGGATAAGGGAAAGAAGGAGGAGGCCTTGGATCCAATCATGAAGGAGGAAGACTATATCAAGAAGATCATGGAAATAGCTGGAAGAACGTGCAACTGAGTACCCTACCAATATAATATAAACAATAAGAAGAGAGCCATAGCTGCGAGGGAAGGCTTGGAAAATGATGAATAAGAGGTAGAGGATCTTCGGTCTATGGAGCATATTGAGGAAATCATGTCTGCAACATATGAAAGGAAGGTAAGAGGTACAAGAGTAGAAACTAGAGGCATAAATCCTATCCATATCATTGTTAGTGTGGAACCCATAAACCCATGTGCGACTAATACACAAAAAATAACACCACCATTTAGAAAATCGAATTTCAGTGGAAGAAACACAGCAGGAAGTACATATACACAGGGAGAAACGACTTGGGGAGGTAGTTCAGGAAGAATTAGTCAAGGATATACACCACATAGAGGTAGTAGTTCAACATTCAGGATGGCGGGACATGATCCCACCATCAGGTTACCAGAATTCAAGGGAGAGGCATCAGAGGACCCTAAGAAACACTTGTTCATTTGTGAAAAGATCTGGGAAGAAAAGAAAGTCACAGTTGAGGACACTAAACTTGCACAGTTAGCCATTACACTAAGAGACCACATATTGGATTGGTACATGAGATTAGCTGGAAATGGTCCACCATGAACAACCATAATGATTTTGTATATCAATAAGCTGTTGATAAATGAATTCTAGAAGCCTATCTCAGAGGATCAATACATGAATGAGATGATAGAGATCAAGAAGAAACCAAGAGAATCTGTCTGGGAGATAGACCATAGATTCAAATGATTGAAGGGAAAGTTGAAGTATGTCATGACAGATATGCAACATAGGAATTTGTTTGTCAATTCATTTCTACCACATTTTAAATACCCCTTAAGACAGTAGAAGTTTCAGACCCAGGAAGAAGCTCTGCAAGCATCCTTGCAACTAGAAGAGAACCAATATCAAAAAACGAATCCAACAATAGAGGAGCTTAAGGAAGACCTAAATAATATAACATTTCAATTAAACCAGAACAGGGGTAAGGACAAAAGAGAAGTTGTTTGGTGTACCACATGTAGGAAATAAGGACACCATAAGAACAAATGCCCAACATTCACGCAGTACATGGAAATGGGACTACAAAACCATTTTCCATCAGGAGGACTATGGTGTGAGATTTGTAAGACAAAAGGGAATGATCCATATCACTTCCCAATGGTGCATAAATACCAGACAATGCCTAAGAGTTCATATTTCAATGTTTGCAAGTCAATAGGCCATGATGAAAAAGATTGCAGGACAATGGAGATGATGAGGGAAATAACAACATACACCTATAGGGTGCAGGAAAAAATGATGATAGGGATATATGTGCCACATTTCAACCAAGCACCAACCCCATATAACACCACGCCACAACAATATAAAACTGCGTAGCCACAATATAATACCCCGCAACCATAGTATAATCTTGATCTAGATTATTTTCGGCACAAAATGAGAGCGGAGATATAATAAATAAATGCACAGAGATATCAAAGATATTCAATAATATAACATAAATGTATCATATATGCAACCATAAACACAGATATATAGTAATACATGATTTCTATTAATGAAAGAAATGTACAGAGACTGTAAAAAATACAGAGTGAAAGACTCACTAGAATTGTGGCAGCTTATCTCTGAGAAGAGATGTGACGACTACTCGCATTCGCAATAAGATGATTACAATGAGGCTCCGAAGACATTTTTACAATAAGAAGGAATGTCAAAAACCCTAGACATCAAAAAACCTAACCCTAGGAGATGAAGCGCCAAAAGTCATGTGGGCCCTGTTTGGGTAAGTTAGTACATCAACTTCCTGGGTTCGTAACTTTTGCATACGATCTCCATTTTAGGTGTATGATAGCACGTTGGAAAGGTATCGTTGAGGAGATTCATTTTAGGCACAATATCGAAGGTTTAGGGAACTTTGATATTGCAAACCTGTTTTCCCAAAAACCATCATTTAGGGCCTCAAAATGGCCCCGAAAGTTAAAAACTGCTAAAAATAGTAAATTTCCAAAATTGCCAGAAAACTATTTTGAGCCAGTTGGAAAAGGTGGATGGCCACTAATATCCACCTGGATCAAATCTTGTGTAGTATAAATAGGTTCCATAGTACAATGCACCGCAAGGAGATCGAGCTGGCTATAGAGGTGGAGGACGAGGTAGAGGAGGATTTGGAAGAGGCAAAGGATAGATGGTATGCCATAACTATCAAGAACCAAAACACTATGCAAGAGATTGTCCACTTCCACCTGCGACATGTATGTATTTTCATGCATCCAATCATGTCACTGAAGACTGGCTGACACTATTGGGAAAGATCCAAGAAAAGAGAAATCAGAAAAAATAGAATGTTCAATGGATTTCTACAGAAGCAAGGGATAATGGAAGAAATATCAATATAGTTATGCATGGAGGAGATAATATAGGAGATGATGCAGTAAGACAAGATCCATCACAACACCAATGGTTAAATAAGAATGATGAACCACAAAAACAATTTGATCCACAGAATGAAAAGGAGATATTCAAGCAAGCTAGACAATAATTATTGAAGCGAAACATTGCATCCACATCAACTGCATAGTATACTCAGGACGTACCAATGTACGAGATTCCTTCATCACTGGATCACACTAATGAAGCAAAACATATAGGAAAATTAAGTACCATAAAGTCTTTTCTGCAATCCTGTGTTAAACTACTAAATGATCCATCATCTGTTAGAGTGTTACAAAATATGGCAGAAAGATGTAGCACATAAGTAGAGGGAAATATCAAACAAAAAAAAATTAATCATCTGCATACGAGGAGGAGAACAAGAAGATAATTCAGATTGAACACCAACATTGGATATTTCAAAATGGGGGATATCATACTGTATTTACTCTCCGAAGTGAATGTACTACCCAAGAAGACATGGCAATGTATGGGAGAGCTGACAATAGGGTATTCACACATTCAGCTGAAACTAGAAAATAAACATAGGGTTCTGTTGATTGGAAGGTTAAAAGGTGTGACAATAGATCTGGATGGAGTGTGCACTAAAGCCGATTTCGAAGTGATAGAAATTGTGGATGGTAGAACACCTTATCCAACATTTCTTGGATTGGATTGGGAATTTGATAATCATGCCATAATCAATATAAAGATGAGGAAGATGAATTTTGAGTCAAGCGAGTATAGTCATTGTGCCATTGGATCCATCAGAAGGAGAAAGGTTTGTAGAACCCACTTGTTTAGACCTGGAGGAAATTAACCAATTATATAGAACCATCGCGTGAGAAGAAAATTATGTGAATCTAACTACAGATGGGGTACTCAGTTGGATAAGTATCATGACATGCATGTCAGACTCAAATACAAGGTTGGAGAATTGGTAGCAAAGATTACATGAAGTATCCACAAGAAGGTGCACAAGAATAGAGCGCATAGTAAGATGGGTGAGTACAGAAATAAGAGAACCTCCCAAATTTCATGGGGTGAATGACCTAGAGGAATTCGTCACAAGATACGAAGATGAAGTGTTAGAAAATAAAAATCTCTTATCTCTGTACATAGCACTCAAGGAAATACCTGCATGATGGTGGGGTGCGCACAAAGAGACAATTAAGGACTGTTACCAATGTAAGTGGTTGTTGCGCATCATATTTGGTGCAAAACAGGGAAGCAATCAATTGAAGAGGTATGATGGACAAGGGACACCAACAAAACACTTGGAGAAGTGCATAACACTATGGAAAATGACACCACCAGACCAACGACCTCATCACTCACTAGCAAATTTGGGTCATTTTGCGACGACTATTTCGACACTCTTGCGACGTTATGTCATGGATATTGTGATGAATCTTGAGTCTCTCAAACGTCATATCATAGAACGTGGCAATTTTGATGAAATTGAATTATCATCGTAAGAGCGACGACCATAGGGAACTTCTCACAATTGTGACAAAAAAAGAGATATCATTGCCAATATGACGATATAAGCAAACTAAGTGAAACCAACTGTTCGTCGCAATTACGACGAATAGTTTTTCGTGGTCTATATAGGAAATTCCTTGCAAGAATTTTTATTGTCGTTGAAATTGCGATGACATCTTTTCTTGTTTTATATAGCAAATTCGTCGCAAGCTTTTTATTGTCGTCGAAATTGCGATGACATATTTTCTTGTTTTATATAGCAATTTCGCCGCAGTCTTATTATGGTCGTCAAAATTGTGACAATATATTTTCTTGTTTTATATAGCAATTTCGTCGTAGGCTTTTTATGGTCATCAAAATTGCGACGACATCTTTTCTTGTTTTATATAGCAATTTCGTTGCAGGATTATTATGGTCATTGAAATTGCAACTATATCTTTTCTTGTTTTATATAGAAATTTTTTTGCAAGCTTATTATGGTCATCGAAATTGCGACGAAACCTTTTTATTTTAAAAATAAATAAATAATTTATTTTTGGGCTAATTGTATGCTCTCAATATTGAAGGTATATTACTAGTTCAATATTGAAGGTATAATTGTATGCTCTCAATATTGAAGGTATAATTTATTTTTGGGCTAATTTATTTAGTACTAACATAATGTTTTACAAGATAATTCATGAATGCTACATTAACATGCATTTTCTATAAGATCCTAAAATATTCATCCTCCAGTACCAAAGGGAGATAAATGTAATGAAAGTTCACTAAAATACTTCTCTCAACAAAGAACTATGATAATCCTCCAAAGAAACCATATTTCCATATGCATTCAATATGTTGATTAAGTTGATTCCATAAAATTGGTAGCAAGTAGCATTAACATGGAGCTTTCCTATTTCTCATTGCATTGACTACACTCTAGGGCATTAACTTTGTGGTAGCTTGGACTTAACCATGATGTTTTTGGTTTCTTTTTTATGATTTCTTTGTTCAAGAGTTTATCATGTAATTACAATAATGATCTAAGGAAACCACCATTCTAGAATAAAAATCACAATTCACAAGTTATGTTAGCTATAAGTAACCATGAATGTATGTGTGCAAAAGAATAATGATATCGTTAAGTGGAACATAGTTTTGGAACAATATATTTTGTACAATATTTTCTACACAAGGCTTTCATAATTTTAGGTGGCAATTGCATATTATCATTACCATATTAGTAACTATCAATAGAAAACAATGACATTATTTATATATGTATCCCTCTTTCGATACTAAAAGTTTATCTATGATGAATATCTCTTGAAATTAGCTCTAACATTTCATAATCTAATTGTACACCTACTATAATGAAGCTATATATTTTGTTTATGTATAGTTGTATTCTAACATGTTTATTTATGAGAATATCCAACCATGCTACAATAACATGGGTTTTCTACAAGAGCTTTACATCTTCACTTTCAAGTAAGTACAAGGCAACAAATATATGGTGATCTACGAAAATACTTATATCCCACAAATAAAAAGAACTATGCTATTTTTTTCAAAGTAGACATACGTTTTTTTGTTTTTTGTTTTTGTTTTTGTTTTTTTTAAAACTTTTATAGACATAAACCAATACGCTTCTAGCTATATAAGATTTCATACCAAACAAAACCTATAAGTAGAAGGAAATAACTATAAAATCCATTCACTAAACTAATTCTCTCACAAAAATAAAAAGAACCACTTTCTTTTGTCAAAGTAGACAAGATATGGGATTCAATTTGTATAGAGATAAATCCATACACATATGGGCACATAGGATTTGATACCAATGAAAATATATAAACAAAATGATTAACTATAAATATGAATGACTCAACTACAATTTTGACATAATTCAAAACAATTATGGTATTTCTTCAAAATAGTAATATAGGTTCAATGTAGAATAAAGTGAACTCTTTTCAATACAAACATGTCATGGTCACAAAAATCCCAATGCAAATAGAAACAAGGGGGAAAACACCATGAGTAAAAAAGGTTATTGGGATCAACATCATTGGGATCAAATTCTATAGGAGTCCATGAAATTCAACTAACTCTATAAGAAGGTCAACATGAATATCCACTCGGTTTGATAGGAATCTTTGTAATTTTGCTAAGTCTAGGTTCTATAATTTTGGTAGAAGCATAGGAAAATCTAGTTAAAACTGGGCACCTTGAAAAATAGCAACCATGTCTTAAGAAAAATAAAGGGAACTAGTAAGGTTGAATCAAAGTTCATGATAAATGTATATCATAATACCATGTGGATTGATTATATAAGGACCATCCACTAAATTGGTTCTCTTTCATAGGTAAAAGTAGCTATGGATGTTCCATCAAAGAAAAATTATGAAATAGGCATTCTCATTATCAATTTAGCAAACTATCTAACAAGTTCAACAAAGTCATAGGGGTTGTGTTATAGGAATTATCATTATCAATTTAGAAAACTATCTAACAAGTCCAACAAAGTCATAGGGGTTGTGTTAGATTTCGAGGTTACTCTAAAAGTGTTTACACCATGTTTGGGGGTGCTTCATGAGATTTGGGGTACATGGTGTATGATTATCCCTTTTCAAAAATGTGTTTTGAATCGTGGAGGTGAACACCCTTTAAACCTACATTTTTAAAAGACATTAAAAGGTTATATTACATAATAATAGCTAAACATATATGAGGAAATAATCATGTACAAGTGAGGCTACTAGGTGGGCTTGAAACAAGAAAACTCTTAGCTCACACATACACAATACATAAGATAAGATGCCATGTAAAACTCAAGTGCACCGCTATATAAGGGAGTTTTAGCCTTTGGAATACATTGTGAAAGAAGATTAGAGATGAAGTCTACCTAATAAAATATCATCCCATGCTTGATCACCCCATGCATAATCAAAATCCATCTTAACCATATGTATGTAGTGCCTCATCTACCATACAAGAGGCTCAAGAGAATTGCTAAGGCGTGAAGTTCCATTTGCAATTTTTTTTATTAAGTGTACCTTACTTGTGGTAGTTTGGAATGGCTTAAATAAAAGCCACCATGCCTTCACAATGTTATAAACATCATGCATTTTGCTAAAAGTTTTCAACCACCAAAGGCTTACTGACATTGTGGGAGGTGAGAACTCATACATCCTTTGAAGAGTATCAACACCATGTTGCTCGATTATGTCATCGCTCTATGATTTCAATGTTCAACTTGTTACATCCACATTCTCAATCAAGGTATTTAGCATGTTTATGCATGAAAACAATTCCTCTTTTTATCCCACCTTGTGGAATCACAAGACCTTAACATTGAAATCCTTGGGTTCCTGTCCTTGGCTTATTTTTCTTCTCACAATTATTTGGGGAAGGTTCAACATAATTGTACATATCATAGAGGAATGAATAAGTAGGCTTTGAGGCAATGTTGAGTAGCAACACCATGTCCATGACACAATGAAAAGACACAATGAAAAGAATGGTAATGTTGTTTGTCATGTGAGACACAATGAAAAGAATGGTAATGTTGTTTGTCATGTGAGACACAATGAAAAGAAGGGTAATGCTCTGAAAAAATATTATAAAATGATTGACATGGCCATTTCCAACCCCTCATGTTTAATCCTTAAAACTTATTATTGCATCTTCCCAAAAATTTATTTTTGCATATTGCACAAAGTTTAAAGTTTGCACATTGCTTGGAAAAAGATGCTTGCCACATGTCACATGTCACAAGACTTTCAAAGTTGCATATATCATGTCACAGGATTTTGGAAGTTGCATATTGCATATTCAAGCTCTATTTGTTGCCTAGACTCCATAGCCCAAGCACAAGGCACCAGGTCTTGCTTGCATTCTCACGTCTTGAATCAAGGAGTATCGAATCAATATATACCAAGTCTTATAAGAGAAGCTAAAATTATCATTAAGTGTATAACAAAATTACATTCATAGATATATACAAGCCATAGAAATAGCCTTGTGTATATTATCAGATGAAAAAGTACCCATAATGTCAATGCATTATATGCATCATTACATGTTAAGATATATAATATACATCTAACTGTCTTATAAAATTATTACATGGCATCATGAATTTCTTTTAGTCTTCTTTTGTGCTTTCCAGTTCTTAAGCAATCCATCCATTTCCATGTCTTCGTTTACTGGGTGCTCTTCAACAGTTGATGTTGTTTCAGTCCTTTTACGCCGAGTACGTCTGGTCTCATATCCATGACGTGGATGCTGCTGTGAGGGGCCATCACCTAAAAAAATAAAAAAAAATATTAAATTTATATGGCTAATTTTTAAATATCATTGAAGTAGTTCATTAATATTAAAAAAAAACTCAGCAATGTAATTATTTACTTGGTCCTCTAGTTGGCACCATTGGAATGGCTTCCAACCCGTTCACCTAATCTTCAGGTCAAGGAGGATCATCTATGACATTCTCTGCCATTGAAACATCAAAATTTATAAGTACAAAATTATTAAGTATATGATTAATATATAGACATTTTACCATCGTGGGCCTCAGTCAGAGGAACATCTTGGGGCTGCACCTCACTATGATGGGGCTGCTGGGGAGCACCATGATCTTTTGGATGTGTTGCACTATCAACACTCTATTTTCTAGTATTAATGGTTTTATTGATAGTGATGCTCCCTTGATTAAAACAAAGTAAGACATTAAATTATGGATGATATCAAACATTTACGTATTTTATAAGTAACAAAAGGTTAATGTGGACTTATTTTTATTTTCCTTATCCCGCAAATTGGATCTTGGGGTCTGTCCCATGCTTTTCCTATGATCAAACACGACTTTATAACCGTACTTGTAACCAAGTTTGATGTCTTCCTCTGTGGTTTCAGTTCCAAAGTCGTCGTCTGCATTGCATAAGGGTATGGCTTTTTAATTTTTTTGGCTGCAATTACCTTAAATTTGTAAGGTGATACAAATAATATTATGAAGATGTTTGAGTACTTACGATTCTTGACTATAACCTCAAGTAGCTTCCCTAGACTAGCTTGTGTTGGCCATGTTTGGAAATCCTTTCTTTGGTTTCCTTCAAAGTGTCAGACAACCTATCATCAAAATTTTCAAGTATGTTATATATAACCACACTTTTATTTAGATCTAAAGAAAAATAAAGTTGGTATTGAATTCAAAATTTTTTAATTTACCTTGGTGTACCCGTTATTTGTTCTCCTGATTTTTTCAAAATATTCTATTTTGCGTCATCAATGATCGCCTTCCACTCCCTCTCTAGAATTGAGGGAGGACGCTCATACCTAGGATTTCCTGTCAAGCTTCGTCTATAAACATCCCACGTATATGTGACCATTTTTTTATTGGGCGTGTCTACACCAAAGAGGCCTTCAAGATAATTCATAAGTTCCTTTTTGAGGTTGGAATTCTAGAAATTCCACCTCATGCGTCAGGTTGCCCCCAAAATAGACAAGGTCTTGCTCTCTAGGTGACTATAAAAAAAGTCGTTTCCTACACACAAAAAGATATGATCATTAATCTAAAATTAATAATCTAGATGATCTCTGTATGAGGACAACATTAAACGGTTAAAATATGAATTAAAAATACCTGGGAGTCTTGATTGTTTTAATTGAAGTCCATTATCATCGACCAAAAATGTGCACGAAAGGGTCCCCATGCTTGTCACACATCTATCTCTAGGAAATGCAACCATCTCAACCACATCACTATGATCCTCATCTCCACCACCATCTCTAGACTCTGATCGAGGTGTGGATGCCTGGCGGTGCGTGTCATGAATCCTATCTAAATTAGGTGTGGAATATGGAAAAGTAAATAGTGCTCTAGCATATGTATGACCACCCGCATCAGGACTCTATAGCATCTCTGTAGTGCCACTACTACCAACATTGGGCTGAACAGGCTCCAAAACTTCATTTATAAAAAAGAAAATGTTTTTTCGTGAGATAATGCAAAAGTTAAAGAACAAAGTATCATAATTGAACATATGAGTGCATTAAAAAAAACACTTTAAATTATGGTTATTACCTTATATGTGCTAAGTTGTGACATAAGGATCTTGATCTTTCCTTTGACGTTGGTAGTTTGTTCTGGATGTCTAGCAAGCTAACAAGTTCCTTGTTAGCTTTAATGATTTTTTTTTTTTAATAAGAGCATCGGATCAATGCATGAATAAAACCCCTCCTCATTGGCGGAATCATGATCCACATGGCCTGTGGACTACATATAATTTCAACAAAAGCAATGTTATTTCAATAAAATTATATAAGCAAATAATAAAAACAACGTAAAATGAAAGTGTAAATTGATAATCATTTACATGTTCTACGGCTGGCCGTTTTCCACAATCATCCTGCCACATTATAATATACTTAGAACCCCCATATATTTAAAAAATTGTTAATGATAACAAAACAACAATGTTAAAGATAATTAAAAAATATAATGCAATAAGTAGAGGTTTCTTAATGAGGTGTTGCATAAGAACCTGCACACTATTAGTCAATATTTCTATTCGATTCAAATGACAATCCACTAAAAACTCTTCCTCGAGAGATATCTTTTTTATTGCACACAAGACTACCTGATTCTCTTCACATCCCTCATATATGCAATTCAGTTGTTTGTTTGTTGTCCCGAGTCATGTGTTGTTTATAAACCCTACGATATTGTTGGAAGCTTTAGGCCTTCCATCAATATAGATAGTCGCTCCCTTATTTTTATCCTTGTTTATTAGTTGTATATAATTTGTGGCGAGTGCATATCTCCACATGCTTCGCATGTACCATACCAACCGTATCCAATCATTATAATTGTAACACGGTCCGACATAGTCCATCAATTCAGTTACTATATTGTATTTTACAATTATTCCATCCATGGAAAATATCCCCAAGACATGCAGGGAGGATGGTGCAATGCGATATGTCCTATTGTTGACAACGAAATCAACATCTATAGGAGGTAGTTCCTTAGGTACCCATTGTTTTAGCAAATGCTTATACCTGAGTGGAACATCTATGTCTTCTATTCTCTCATCATCATAAGAGCATGATCCTCCTTCAGAAAGAAAACATTTCATGCATCTACAAAATTTTATTCTGACTTTTTAACCTCTAGTCCTTGTTTTCTTATCATATCTACTAGATGTAGTCGCATTTTTGGCCTCTAAATATTTCCCCACTCGACGAAGAAATATCTAATAGGTACCTGTTTGGTTATACCTTCAGTTGCATGTGCACGTGTTGTTAGTTAGTAGTCCATCATCATATTCATAGTTCTAAATAAAAATTTTATATCTTTAGTTTTGGATGCACAATTAGACTAGGGTGAAATTACCAATATTAGTGGTCAACCACCTAATTTAATGTGATATCCCTCTTGATTTTGGACATATTAAGGACATATTAATGTGATAACACTAAGGACATGCTAAATTTATCATATGGATCTAAGAAAAAAATAATAGTAAGGTTCTTGTTTGTTGGATTTGTGAAAATTAGAATTATTATAAGAAATGTCCATTCAAGATGAGGGTCAATGCTATGGAGTAATAAATCCAACCATCATTTGGTGTGTTGCAAATATTGGGTGCTTTAGTTGGCAATATGTCTAAGGAAAGCCAAGAGTAGAACTATACAAATATTACTTTTATTCGATACAAGAGTAGAACTATACAAATATTACTTTTGTTCAAGCCAAGATTAGAACTATACAAATATTAGTTTTGTTCAATCCAAGTTGAAGAATAAGTTAGTTATGGTGATAAGAATAAGATAATAATAACATTCTCCATTGACCTTGTGTAAACCATTCCATTTGGTGTTTGTTGCACTAAGTTTAAAGAACAATGTTGGAGAATTATAAGATGTAAGTTAGGTATGAGCTATTTGTTACCTCTGTATTACCTTTTATTTTAATTGTATCCATATTCTTTATTGATCAAATGAGGAATTAACCCAAATATGATGCCATTAGACAAAAACTCAATCCTAAGGCCAACTAAGGAGAAAAAAAAACACATGCTAATTAATCTAGGAGTCAAGCATGCAAACAAACCTTCTCACAAAGAAGCACTAGTTGGTGATGGAATCCAACATCGCAAAATTGATACATGAAGGGGTTGAGTTTCGACGGGTGGAAAAGTTATGTTGAAAAGATTATTAATGAACTAACGCCCTGGTGCAAGTTACCTCACCGAGCAGTGGGAAATCCTCCAAGGAGTCCGAGTGAGTCTAGCCAACGACAATCCCAGGTACAACACCACCTTCCATATGCTGTCACATTGTGTAGGAAGTGTAAAATATTATGGCCTCTATGGTACCACCTACTATACTAAAGTAGATGGGGGGAATTCGACAGTCGACACCAAGACCAAAAAAGCAGGGTTGATTACTCTGAGGGCCCCAATGCGACCTCCTGATTGACCCTTTTGTTAGAAGGGATTCCCAAATTCAGTGATATAGCAACTGGATTTCACTCCCTAACTCAAGGCTTTATGTTTGTTTATAAGCTTTGGAAATTTATTCTCACAATACTATTCCAAAGCTCTACACCTAAGCTAAGATGGGTTTGAAGAGCCCTAGAAAAGTTGCTAGATAAATTTTAATCAGCGCTTGATTTTAGGCTGTTGTTACTCAAAGGAGTGGTCGTGAAAATGATGGCGTTTTGACTCGACTCTTTAAACCATGTAAGAGGAAAATGAAATGAAAGAAATTCAACTTTGATGAAAACTATCTATGGGAAGGAGCAATAGATTTTAAGAAAATAAATAATTTCTTGATAGATTACTATGTGTGCAGTACTGCAAAATGACCCGATTTTTAAAAATACCATGAAAATGTCATAGGTCACTTAGTACACCTATATAACATTGAATCATATGTCATCATTTCTAACATAGTAAACTTTTATGATTATAGAGACAACCATACACATCTTGAATACTCATAAGGACTCCTTCATCCCCTCTCTTCTCTACCTCCCTACTTTGTTCCCCCACTTTAAATTTCATTTTAATCCTAAGAAATTAAGCAGGAGATCAAGGGTATGTTTGATGATGTTTACCTAGTGTTCAAGGCTTGCCACAGTTTGGGCTAGCATGTTGTTAGCTTTTGGTAGTTAACAATAAGTAGAGTGTGGGAACTTTTGAACCTTCGACTTCATTTGTACTTTTCCAACAGTTTGGCTCTAGTAATCTCAATTGAGAGAGGCTTAGAAGTTTGTTGTTTCCTTGCATGTTGGTAACATGATTAATGCTGCATGCCACAACATCAATGGTTGAAATTTTGAAGTGAGAGGTCCTCTGCCAACATGGAAAAGAATGATCAAATAAATCATCATCCATCCCATTTAATTCACTGTTACTATATAACCTTTGACAACTATAACCACAATTTTGGGAGCATAATTTCCTAATTAAATCATCATCGATCCATATAACCTTTGACAACTATAACCACTAAACCCTAGAACTCATATAATCTTCACCCCCATAACTTCACACCCTCAATTCTTATACTTTATAATATTTAACACTTAAAACATTACAACTCATGAAAACCATATTTCTTATAATACCTAAAAAAACATTCTTAACACCTAAGTTATACAACCATTAATATTACTCCTAACCCTAATATTACTTAAAAACTATAATATAACCACTTACCAATATAAAATGGTTCCTTAAACTCTATTACCAACGAGTAACTTTATAAATGATAACTTGTCTAATGTAGTCAACTATATAACCCAAACACATAGTCAACTAAAACCCCTAACTTCCATCACCTAACAACCCATATCATCCATATTATCTTAAACCTTATTCTAACACTTAACCCCAATAAATTCTAACACCTAAAACCTATAATCCATGTCCCATAATCTCTAATCCATGTTTATGATAAACCCTAAAACTCCTCTCAACCTTGAACCTTAACCCCCAAAGTACTGTAACCCCTAATACTTATAATCCATAAGCCTAAAACATTATAACTCATAACCCATATATATTGTTGGGTACCATTTTATGCTTATTTTCACTTCACAAATAATACTTTTGTCTCCAAAACCATCCATTTTTCCTTCATATTATTCCATATTTTCCATAAAACAACCTATGCAAGGCACATTTATCATTCCTTAGCTTAAGAATTGAATTTTTTAATTTTCAGCATTAAAATTAAAAATTTATCAGAAATTACAGGATTTGATAAAATCCCGTAATTGCTCCAAGGTTCGTGTACTTTCAGGACAGATGGGAGAAATTAGAGACATGTGTCATGATCCTTGATGTACAAGGATGGATGAATATCTATCAGGTTTGAGATATGATCTTTCCAGGTGTCTGGTCAACACTAGTCAAACAGGGCCACTTCAACAGAAAATGCCCTATTTTAGCAGAAAATTATGGACAGTTCTAGATTTTCTGATTTAATACATGTATTTTTTCTGATTTAATACATGAATGTGTAGAGGTATACATGGATGATTTTTCTGTGTATGGAAATACTTCTGATGATTCCTTGAAAAAAATGGAAAAAGTCCTAAAAAGATGCATAGAAACAAATTTGTCTCTTAGCAATGAAAAATGTTTCATGATGTTAACTGAAGGAATAGTATTGGGTCATCATATTTCATCATTAGGAATTATAGTGGATCCTACAAAAATAAAAATCATTGTGAACCTATCAGAACCAATCATTCAGAAGGATGTGAGAAGTTTTTTTTTGGTAGTTAACAATAAGTAGAGTGTGGGCAATTTTGAACCTTCTACTTCATTTGTACTTTTTCAACAGTTTGTCTATAGTAATCTCAATTGAGAGAGGCTTAGAAGTTTGTTGTTTCCTTGCATGTTGGTAACATGATTAATGTTGCATGCCACAACATTAATGGTTTAACTTTTGAAGTGAGAGGTCCTCTGCCAACATGGCAAAGAATGATCCAATAAATCATCATCGATCCCATTTAATTCACTCTTACTATATTTGCATGCAATCATTTGATTAATCTTTTCTAACCTTTGATGAGGACAATTTTGGGAGCATAATTTCCTGATTATATAATTTTGGGAGTATATTTAGTAAATTATTATTTACCTGGTGTAAGGTTTGGCAGAGACTGATTTAGATGTGAATCATGGATAGTGTTTTTGTGGTGCACTGCAGAAAATCTGTCCTTTGGCCATATTGAATTTGAAAATTAGTAAGTTTCATGGTTTGTTGGCTATAATTTTTGGTAGTAATGGTAAATCTGAAATACTGAGACATGGGATGCCATCAATCAATAAATCTTACTTGCATAAAAGGTTAAAGGTTGATTGTGGTAAGCAAACTTTATGTCTCACTATCCTCATTTGCTAGAAGAGAATCTGGGGTTATTTTATTGGTCTATGCTTTTAATTTTCATCATTGCTTGAGAGATAGAGGAAGAGAAGCATGACTACTCCATAGATCCTATAAAATTAGCTATTATTTTTGTTAATGGAGCATTTAAGACTGGTAGTGAGGGCGAAGACACTAAGACAACTCCAAAACAGTGATGGGGGAGCCTCCTTCAACTAACTTTAAGCATACCTCTTTCAATATTTTTCAACCTTGAGTGATTTGTAGGCTATAGTTCAACATGACAAATTTGGCATAAAGACAAGCCTAGGAAATGGTAGTGTCAACAAGGAAAGGAAAGAAATCACTAACAACTCTCTAAAATGTTAGCTAATTATTCACATGAAAAACCTAGGGGTAAGGTATTGAGATGGGTAGTGAAACTTTTTCCCCTTTCAGTGTAGAGCACTTTGTTCATGTCTCAATAGAGGAGTTACAATGCACTCACAGAAAGGAATTGGGGGAATTTGATGGTTCAAAGGAAGATAATCAATCAAGCCCAGAAGTCCCCTAAAGTTGTCTACAGTCTAGGAGAGGGTGAGAATCGATAACTAGTGAAGGAGGAAACAAAGGTAAGGACTCAAGAGTTGAAAGCTGGAAGGAAGGGAAGGAAGTGCATTAAGTTGCTAATAGGAAAACCTCAATTGGTCCTTGGGGTGGATGTCACAATGGAATAGGCCGTGGGAATGATAAGTAGAACCCTGACAAGTCGTTCCTATGGAAGGTTCATATTGAAGAAAAACCTATTCGGTTGGATAGAGAGATCTTGGACCCAAATGTTAGGATAATCACATGGTTTCCACACATTAGTAAAAGGTTGGTTAGTTTTCAACTGTCAATTCAAAGTGGACACCATTCTAGTTTTATTGTTGAAATGGTGTTGTGGTACAACCTCAATGATATTGAGAAAATGGATGTCAAAACTTGATCCAAGAATGGAAAGGGTTACCAAACACTACATTTGGGTTAAAATTCCCATATTGGAATTAGAACTATGGTTTTTCAAAGCCTTCAAGACCATAGGCGACATGGTTGAGCAGTTCAAAACATTCCATATGTGCATTGTAGCCAAAATTTTAGTTGAGTTGGTTGTCAAGGAAGGGTCGGTGAAGGAGATTGAGATCGTGGTGGGGAATTGTATCTACATTCAAGCATTTGAAGACAAGAAGGAAGACAAAGAATCTATGCATATTGAACTTGACATTGGATGAATAGCATGAAACAAAAGAAACGTTGAACTTGACATTGGATCTCACATGAGACATTGCTATTTAAAAAATTTTGGATAACACTTAAGGTACCCACCATTCTTGTTTCCCTCTCGTGCTCCCCTTTCTCCTTGAAGACTTTCCCTCCTGTGCCCTCATGTTCTCCCCTTTCTCTTGGAAGACTCACCCTTGTGTGCCCTCGTGTTCTCCCGCTCTCCTCGCAGACTACCCTTTCTCCTCTCCTCGCAAACTAACCTTTCTCCTCGCAGAGGTCGCGTGCACACTCTATTCGCGCGAGGTATGGATCAGTGCACAATATAGGATGAGGCCAGGGTATGGATCGGGGATATACATACACAAATGGGGGGAATTCATTTTTGTTAAAAGGGTTTTGGTTTTGTTTATTTATTTATTTCTTAATTACATATTCATAATATATAAATTATATATTATATATAATATCTAATTTATATATTATAGATATATTATAACATATGGGTGTGGGTTTTGTTTATTATTTTATTTTTAATTTATATATATATATATTATAGTGGGTCTAATGGTTAAGAACATGTGTTTTCTCCTAACAGGTCACAAGTTAAAATCTAGAGGGGGGTAGGGTATGTATACCTCCGGCATAGACTTTACAAGTCAAATCACTGGGTGGAGGGGATCCCTTGTCCCACAAACAAGGGGGTCTCATACAACAATTCGGTGTTTATCTTGCTATTAGAGCTAAATTTGAACATGGATTTCATTTATCTTGTTAATATTGACATCCTTCTGTATGTGGTGGTCAATGACAATGGTTAGTGCGTTCTAGAAGGAAGATTGAAAACATTATGGGTTAACACCCAAATTTATGTTGTTACCACTTATTAGTAATAGGTTTGTGTGCAAAGTGACCAAACACTCTTATAATAATTAAAGAAGGTTAGCGATTGTTGAGTTGCTGCGTGGACGAGCCATTTGTCTATCTCACCAAGAGTTGTCTTTTAATTTGTTGTGTGGAGAAGCCATCCGTCAAACTATGATTCATTGTGCATGGAGGAGGTCGCATCTTCAAGATGCTGAAGAGTTTTGAAGGGGGCACATTGCATTGAAGGATCGTTGTTACTGTTAAGCTGCTGGAGAATTTGATGTTCGCCAGAATTGTACGAGAGAACAAGTCGCCTCTATGGATTTGATTATTGAATCGCTGCCACCATTCGCAAGGAATTTCTTGCAAATTGTCACATATTTTGACTGTCAGAGCTTAAGGGAGGGTGCATATCTCTCTTGTTACTGCCAATAGACCTAGAAAACTACTGTCAAGAATCATTCGTTGTCTTCTCTGGTGGTCATGTTCTAGCCAGATCACAGAAGATTTGTTGTACCAAATCGCAGGAGATTTGCGGTCAGGAAAGAGGAATAGGAGCCTGTCGTGATCTGTTGTGATCTAAAATTTAGCCAACAATTGGTTCTATTATCACTCCAGGAGTCTTTCTAGGTTGTGATCGAAAGAGGCTGGTAACTTAATCAAGATCTTAATCAATAACTCAAGAACTCATATAAACTATAACTCTTAATTCCAACCCCTTAACTTTATTACACCCATCACCCCTAACTCTTAACCTTTATAATCTAGAATTAATATAAACTTTAACGATTGAGCATTATAACCTCTAAATCCCCTATAACCTAATTACATATATAACCTTAAGTTTCATGGTTATCACCTTAATTCATCCTACAAATAACTCATATAAATTGTAACTCTTAATTCCTAACACCAGTAAATTATAACCTCCAACCCCTCACCAATATAACTCCTTAAGCTTAACAAATATTCATTATAACCCCTAAAAAAAACCATATAAATCGTTACACCTAATCCTCATATTATAACCCCAATAACACTAATCCACTAAGAAATAACACTTATAACTCTTAACCCTTAAAACCCCTTATCCCTATAACACATGTTACCATAAAACCTAACCTACCTCCCTTAATCCCTCAAACTTCTAAAAATTAACTCTCATAATACCTACACTATATAAGAATGTTAAATATTAATACCTAATCAATACAACCCTTAAAACCCCTAAACATTAACCCTTCTAACCCCTAAACATTAACCTTTCTAACCCCTAGCTCCTATAACCACAAACGATCTCAAATCTTAACTCAAAAACCTTTCTTTCTTATAATATCTATAATCTTGACCATATAACCCCTCACCCCTCAACCTTATAATCATTAACCCTTAAAAGATAAATCTTATAATCATTACCACATATAACCCCTGTAATCCCTCACCATAGCACCCAATATATAAGTTATCCCTCATAACCCCTAGCACTTAATATTTATAACCTAAACGGATATATCTCAACCCCTATAATCCCTTACCATTAACACCTAACTCATATATCCTTAACAATATCTAACACCCAACCCTTAAATTTTTTATAACCTTCATACCATATATCACATATCACCTCTTCCCTATAACCCCTAATCCAATAAATCCTAACCCTTAATTATTTTAACCCCTACATGTTAACCCTATAATCATTAACCCTTGTAACCCCTAAAACATAAAGCTTATAACCTTACCACCTATAATCCCTATTATAATTAACCTTACCACCTATAATCCCTAACCATAGCACCTAATATATAATTATCGCTCATAACCCCTAACACTTGATATTTATAAGCTTAACGGATACATCTCAACCCCTATAATAACTGACAATCAACACCTAACTCATCTATCCTTAACAATATCTAACACCCAACCCTTAAAACTTGTATAACCTTTATACCATATATCCCATATCACCTCTTCCCTTAACCACTAATCCAATAAATCCCAACCCTTAATTCTTTTAAGTCCTACATGTTAACCTCTATAACCACTAATCCAATAAATCCTAACCCTTAATTCTCTTAGCACCTTATATATAATTATCGCTCATAACCCCTAACACTTGATATTTATAAGCTTAACAGATACATCTCAACCCCTATAATCATTGACCGTCAACACCTAACTCATATATATTCCTTAACAATATCTAACACCCAGCCCTTAAAACTTGT